>JAASFU010000297.1:0-28942 GCA_023333955.1 Globisporangium paroecandrum | reverse complement strand
CCCCCCCCCCCCCCCCCCCCTCCCCCAGTGGTTCTCAATAAGGTTTAAGTCGGGTGGGTACACTGGCTACGGCATCACCTCGATGTGGTTCTCCTCGAGCCATCTCTTGGTCTGCCAAGAGGAGTGGCAAGGAGCGTTGCCCTGCTGAAAAATTTGCGTTGTCATGTTCATGAACGGTTGCAAATGCGTGCGCAGCGTTGCAATGTACATTGTCGAGTCGATTTCACCGCTCAGGAACTTTAACGCCGTCTTGGATGAGCCCGAGAACGCCGTCCACACCATCACCGAGCTACCATCGGAATGGCGACGAACGTTGGGCTGCACTGGAGCCCCATGTCCTCCCACTGGTACCGCATGCCGTCTGGACCGTCACAGTTTCACTCTTTTCGTCGGAGAACACCCGTTGATCCTTGTGCCGTTTCTTCAGCGCTGGTTCAGCCTGGCGCTTCTTGTATGCCAGCCAGTCGACGTCCTTGAGCACACGCTGGACGGTGCCAGCGCTGTAAGATAGCTTGAGCTTGCCCTTCGCCTTCGATGCACTCACGTCGCCTGTCGTGACAAGACGAATGATGTACCGTTGGTCTCTTTCGCTGGTCTTGAGCTGGCCACCGCGTCGATTTCTTGTCTTGGGATTCTTCGCTGTCGACAACACCTTGGCACACACAACGACAGAACATTTCGCAGCAGCAGTCGCTCGCACGGTCAAACCTGCAGCTCGAAGAGTCAAAATGCTGCTCCGCTCTTCGATCGTCAGTTCTGAGCCTCGCACCATGTCTTTGGATGTCAAACTGATCTTGCTAACCACTCTGGTAGTGGAGAGCATAAAAACCTATTTCCAAAGCCGGAGAGCGAAAAACGAATGGCTGAGATGAATCTTCCCGAGTCTTGGATTCCATGTTCACAATTTGTGTCGCCCTGTCAAAAGTGATATTTTTGTATCGCGTTTTAACCACAGCGTTTAACTCTCGCTTCTTTGTGGAAATGATCGCCCTATTAATTGGCCATAATTCTGCACTTTTCGCGTGGAATTATATGCTGTTTTGATTCTGATTGGTGAAAAAATGTCCATGTTCACAAACCACTTTTGTGGACTGTGCGAATGTCGCAGTAAAAAAATTAACGCCGGAATATTGTTGCATTTCCCATTAACCTTAAAATAAGGTTGTTGTAGTCTGGTCTGAAATGTGTGAAGATAAGAATCTCGTTTATGTTTCTGTTTTGGCAATACTCTATCTCCATATATCCGCATCATTTATCTAATATCCTAAAAATAGTTTATCTACGCAACAATATTGCAGATAAATCCGCTCTCGTAAAATACGCAACTAAAATGTAAAACCTCAAGGTTTTACATGTTTTAAAACCTCGACCTCGCGTGTGTAGAAACACGCCGAGGTTTATTGCTCAAGCCGTCCACCGGGTTTTCCTCGCTCTTCTTCCGGCGGGCCGCCTCCAGCCGCCGCCACCACACAGACACAGACAGACAGACAGAGAGCCCCCCGCCGCGGCCACTTCCCTCGACGCCCTCGCCACCATGATGCTGCACAAGTTGAGCGCCTCCATCGCGCCGCGATGCGCCTCGGCCTTCCAAGGTGCGTCTCGCCATCACTTCTTTTATGCGTACACGTAGGCACACATCCACAGACAGACAGAAAAAGAGGCTCGTTAGAGAGAGAGAGAGACACACACACAGGAGGAGAGCAGACCACAGGAACAGGCAACGAATGGGATGTGCGAGAAAATGGAGTCGATGCGGCCCGAGAAAAGGAAGGAGGCCAATTTGTTGCGATTGTGCATGCACGTGTTGTCCCCCTCCTCTCGCCCGTGTCTCCGCATCGGCGGGGTGTCGTTCGTCGCCTGCGCGCCGTGTAGCTCCTGTGCTGTTGTGCCTAAATGGCACTCTCTCTCTCTACGGGTGTGGATATTGCCTGTGATTGTTGATGATCGCAATTTACTAACTTTGCTTGTATCGATGTGTTGATCCCCCCCCCCTTCCCCCTCTCTCTCTTCACTACCAACAGGCCGCGCTGCCGCCATGAGCACCAAGGTCGTGACCGACACGTACGCGTCGCCAGACCACTACTTTGAGAAGGACCGCATCAGCGCCGGCGACCCGTCGAAGCGCGCGTTCACGTACTTCCTGCTGGGTGGCGCCCGCGTGGCGTACGCGACCGCGGGCCGTCTCGCCGTGATCAAGTTTGTGGGCTCGATGAGCGCGTCGGCCGATGTGTTGGCGCTTGCGACCGCCGAGTTCGACCTGAGCAACATTGACGAAGGCGCGACCGTGACCGTCAAATGGCGCGGCAAGCCGATCTTCATCAAGCACCGCACGGAGAAGGAGATCGCGATCTCGAACGACGTGAACCTGAGCAACCTGCGTGACCCGGAGACCGACGCCGCGCGCGTGCAGGACCCAAAGTGGCTCGTCGTGCTCGGCGTGTGCACCCACTTGGGCTGCGTGCCGACGTCGAACGCCGGCGAGTACGGCGGCTGGTTCTGCCCGTGCCACGGTTCGCACTACGACTTGTCGGGCCGCATCCGCAAGGGTCCAGCGCCGCTCAACCTCGAGATCCCGCCATACAAATTCCTGGAAGACAACAAGATTCTTCTCGGTTAGACAATGAGCACCAGCTTCTGAGGATGTTGTGTGACGGATACGCGAACGACGACGTTGTTGCTGTTGAGGAATAACGGGAGCACTGTGCATTACAGGACGCCATTAGACACGGACAGACTTCGTCTCGCGTAGCAGGGCGACACGAGAGAGAGAGAGAAAGAGAGAGAGAGTGAGGCTCTGAAGATTTGAATAAAGAGAGGCAACTTACACACACAAGAGACAAGCAAAACCCAACACAAAAAGACACAAATACACACACAAAATGACACCCACAAACCACCCACGCAGCATGTCAATGAATACATACACGTACTTCTACATGTGGCCAATAGAAATGTATAAGGTGCTGGTGATGCGGACCCATCCGTGAAGGTGAACACCTGCTGCTGCTGCTGGTGTGTGACTGATTGATTGACATGAGGAGCTCCATTTTCAATACTACATTTCGTAGCAAGTAGCAAGTTGGTTGGCTCTTTGGTTGTTGTGGCCAGAAGAATGCGCGCGGAAGATCGAGCCATCACCGCCTCGTGTGTTTTCAACGACTCTTTTATCTCACATACCTTTCACTATATTGTATATGTTCATTCGTCTCAACAGCCTCTGTATAAATGCATTACTGTATATTTTGTGATGATACCTGCTGTGAGGGGCGAGTGCTGCCTCCTGATCTCCATGGAGTGTCGCGCAAACAGCAGCAGGCCAGTCTCAAGGCGAGACACTTAGATCACCCTAAGCAAGCGCCAGCACCATTAACATAAGAAGAGACGCGCCAGCAGCCACCGCCCAAGTGCCACCCGCACGCACTTTCGCTTCCTCTCACTCACAGCACTAGCACTAGCACTAGACGCCATGGCTCCACAGCAGCAGCAACAGCAACAGCAACATCTACAGGAAGAGAGCGAGGCGCAGGATGTCCGCCGCGAGCTCAAGCGCGCGCGCACGATCCTCATCAAGATCGGCACGGAAATCGTGCACTCGACTGACGGCGTGCTCGCCATGGGCCAGATTGGTGCCATCGTCGAGCAGGTATGGGATCCATTGCGCTGCCCCTCTCATGTGCTGCTTATAAGACTGAACTGGTGCTGGCTGGTGGTTGACGCATTTCTGTTTCTGTCTGTTGCCTTTTTTTGATTAGGTCGCGATGCTGCACATGCAGGGCCACAACATCATCCTCGTGTCGAGCGGCTCGGTGGCGATTGGCAAGATGGTGTTGCACCGCCAATACCTGCTCTCGGGCTCGATGCAGTCCCACCTGGGCGGCCGCGTGGGCGAGTCCGTGCACTTCTTTGAGAAGGCGTGCGCCGCCGCCGGTCAGAGCGGGCTGCAGTCGCTCTACGAGATGCTCTTTGCGCAGTACCACCTCGCGTGCTCGCAGCTGCTGGCGTCAGACGCCGATTTCCGCGTGCCGAGCGTGCGCGAGAACCTCAAGAAGACCGTGCGCACGCTGCTGGACGTGGGCATCATCCCCGTGATCAACGAGAACGACGTCATCTCGCGCCGCAAGACACCGATCACCGAGGGCGGCAAGATCGCGTGGGACAACGACTCGCTCGCATCGCTCTTCGCGCAGGAGATGGAGGCCGACCTCATGATCATCCTGACCGACATCGATGGCGTCTACACTGCGAACGCAGGTATGTACAGTAGTAGTAGCCACTTCCACTTCGTGATGGTCTTGCTTGGCTTTGAAATACTGATTGCTCTGCACCCATCTCTCTCTCTCTCTCTATGTATATATATATATAACCTGTAGATGGCTCAGGCAAGACGCTCGCCCACACGTTCAAGGCGTCGGACACGGGCATCATCTCGCCAGAGTCGCGTGTAGGGCGCGTGGGTCAGAAAGACAAACTCCACTCGTGCATCCGCGCGGTCGATAGTAGCTCGGTGCGCACGGCGGTGATCGTCAAGGCCGAGCCTGGCGCGCTGCTGCGGCTGCTCAAGGGCGAGCAGATCGGCACGCTCTTCTACTTGCGCAACGGCGAGCGTATCGGCGCCGAGGAGAACGAAGACCACATCGACCCGCTCTACTCGGGAATCTCTAACCAGCCAACGAGCCGACTCTAGAGAGACAATGGACTACCAGCTGGCTACAGTACCCCATACGAGGCTCAAGGTATTCATTCGTTCAGGCAAGACAGAGCTGGTTAGATACATGGCGTTAGAGAGAAACAAGAGCTTTTAAAAAGATTGATTGTATATCACCACTACCACCATTACCGCATTTGCGTGCGTGCGTGCGTGCGTGCTTGGGCTTATATTCGTCAATCTTGTAATCTCTCGAGCAGAACGAGTGTACATTACGCATTGCAGCACTTGGACGGGTCGAGCCGCTGGTTCTTCCCTGCGCCGCCAGCGCCAGCGCCGCCCATACCGCCTGCAGCCCCGTGTTTGCTCTCTTCCAAATGGATCGTCGCGGCGCGCTCGATGCGCTGGAACTTGCCCTTATCTTCGTCGTAGATCGCGACAAGCAAATCTTCGAACGCTTTCCGCACGTTGTGGCCGGTTTTGGCAGATGCGCGCTGGCCGATGACCCCAAGCTGCTGTACGGCCGAGTCGTGAAGCTCTTCGGAGATGAAGGATCCGCTGGCGGTGTCACTGCTGTTGCTGCTGGCGGTGGTCTCCAGATCGACTTTGTTTCCCACGAGTGCGATGCACTTGACGAGCGTGCTGCTGATGTCTGCGTGGGCCTTGAGCTCCTTGAGCCAGTGCTGCTGCGCGTGATCGAATGACGCACGGTTGGTCACGTCGTACACCACAAGAGCACCAGCGGCGCGGCGATAGTGCCTGCAGGTTGTATAAGACGAATAACATCACGCTGTTAGCCTATCTACGGAAAATACATCATCGCAAAACCAAGCCAACACGAAGTCATGGACGTACGAGCTTGTGATGGCGCGGTATCGCTCTTGACCAGCTACACACATACAACACAGACACATCCGTTTATATGACACCACCTCGACACATGCACATGCACATGTGCATACACCACATACACATAGCCTTGATATCATCTTCTGATCGACTGTGCTGAACGCACCTGTATCCCAGATCTGCGCCTTGATGCGCTTGCCGTTCGGGTGCTGCACCACTTTCGTGCCAAACTCGACGCCGATCGTGGGCTTGCGCACGGACGAAAAGCCCTTGGCCGTGCCGTCGGCGTTTACATTCCTGCTACTGCTGTCGCCACCGCCGCTGCTATTATTGCCGTTGCTGGTGTCTGTACCATTCGCGTCATCAGATGACGCGAGAAACGTCGCGAGCAGGTTGGTTTTGCCCACGCTCGGGTCGCCCACGAGCACGACTGTACGAGTGCATACACATACACAAGGACGGACATGTAGAGCGAGGTCAGCGCTACACACATGCAATGAATTGTACACAGACGCTATGTATCTAGTACCTTTATAGAGGACGTCGTACTGCTGCTCCATCGACCCTTCTTCTTCCGCTCAGCGGCTTTTTAACAAACAGGTTCAACCTGAGTGAGCGTCCGCATTCGGTGTGTGTTCTCTAAGAAGGTGAGATGTCGGTACACTGTACCAGTATTAATTTGGCACAGTGTACCATCTCAAACATGTACCTTTCATACCGGTACAGCTGAAGCGAGCAGTGTACCGATATGGCTCAATGAAGTACGAGTTTTCTCTTCGTGGCATCATCAAACCTGCGACGTGTGACGGCATAGAATGATGCTGTGCGACGTGTGAGCAGAGGACAGACCTTCACAAGATGTCGCCTGAGTTTTTTCTTCTTCTTTGCCACCTTGCTGTGCTGGGTGTGCTGCACTGCATGAGCCTCAGATTTACTTCACTCTATATCGGATTGATTGGGCGTGTGTGTGTGCTGATGATATCTTATACTCCCTGATTCTCAGGATTTCTAGATTTGTGGCTCGCAAAGTGAGTGCACTCGAGTTCCCCAGTGGGTACAATTGCACCCCTTTTTGCTTGTCAAACGCAAGGAGTGATGGTATCCGCAACCAAAAATTACACTTCTTCCACACAATTGCAATCTGCTATGCGACTGCGACGAGAAGGAAGATCCGCTCATTCGGCAATCCGCGCACGGCCACAAGCAGCAGCAGCAGCGCCAACCAGAGCTCTTTACACACCACTACAAGCAGCTCGGCAGCTCCAACCATAACGCCACCATGATGCGAGCGATGGACTCCACCGACATCATCCTCTCGTCGCGTGCCGGGATGGAGCTCGCGCAGGAGCGCACGCCAGGGTCGCCCAACCGCGCGCTGGCGATCTGCATGGCCGCGTGCACGGGTCTGTTCTGCATCGGCTACGAGAGCGTCCTGGCTTTGCACATTGCGAGCTACGATTCGTTTCAGAGCGACTTCTGTCCAGGCGACGACTGTACAGATGACTCGGCGCCGGAGTCGTGGTATGGCTTCACGAATTGGTTCTCGCGGATGGCGACGATCGGGTACATCCTCGGGGCGCTGCTCGCGGGCTTGCTGGGCAATCTCACGGGCCGGAAATGGACAATTATGGGTGGGAGCCTCGTCTTTGCGTTCGGCACACTCTGGGTCACGCTCAGCACCGGACGCGACGTGATGATCGCTGGACGCGTGTTTCAGGGTGTTGGCGGTGGCATGTACACTTTTGTGTTGCCAATCTACTGTGTTGAAGTCGCTGCGAAGGAAGTGCGAGGGTTTCTCGCGGGCTTTGCACAGTTGATACTCGGAATTGGGTACATCGCAGGACACCACGTCACGTCCGAGTACACTGGTGTGACCTGGAAGCTGGTGTACTTCGCGTCAATGGTGCCTGCGATCATGCTCGCGCTCGGCAGCTTCTTCCTCCCCGAGTCGCCGCGCTGGATGCACCTGCACAAGGGCAAGGAGCTCGCCGAGATCTCGCTCAAGCGCATCCGCAACACGTGGCTCGTCGAACATGAGCTGGACGCAATCGCATCACAGGCATCAACCTTCGCGGACATGCGTGGGTGGAAGACGCTCGCAAGTGCGTCGGTCATCAAGCGCATCGTCGTTGCCACGGCGCTGCAGCTCTTCCAGTTGGTGTTCATGTCCACGTACAGCGTTTCCTACAGCTCGCTGATGAACACGAAAGCGCCGGAGCTCTTCATCTCTTCTTCGCTGGGCAAAGGCAAATACTTTTTCTTCAGTATCGAAACGATTTGCGCAATCCCAGCGATGTACCTCGTCGATGTAGCGGGTCGTCGTAAGCTTTTGCTCATCGGTACGTTTGGGATGGTCATCGGACTCATCACCACGAGCATCTCGATCGTTTCGGGCTGCGATGCCGAGCTCTTTGGACGAGAGTGTACACAAGGAAGCGGCGTGGGGCTCTTCATCGGCACCGTGGTCCTCATGATGAGCAACATGGTCTGCTGGATGCCCGTGGTCTGGCTTTACCCGGCCGAGATGTTCCCCACGAACGTGCGCGCCAAGGCGACCGCGATCACCGCGATGGTCAGTGGCGCCTCGACCTTCTGGGTGCGAGAACTGTTTCCAAAGTTCTACGAGCTCACGCTGCTCCCCGTGGTGGTGTGCCTACTGGCGCTGGCGCTGGTGTTCTTCCTGTGCTTAGAGACGAAAGGGATGGTGCTGGAGGCTACCGAGGAGCTTTTCAAGCGTGGTTTCCACGTCAAGAAGCCGCGCGACGAGATGCTGTCCGACGTCACGGACGTCGCGGCAGGATTAGTACCAGTGCAGGCAGCATAAATACGCATTGTAGCTCTATTATTGATAAGTGGTTGTGAAGGTGATGACGAAACAAGTTGGAGGTGTTTTTGTGGCACACTGTGTGCGGTGGGTGTCATTTCATTGCCAGCATGAGGGTGTGGGAGACATGGCTCACTTTGGCAAGCTCTATGTAATGTGGTCCACGTGTTTCTTAATTTTAATGTGGTCCACTTTAGTAAAGTCATTTTTCGATAAAGTACGATTAGAGAGGATCTGTGACATGGCGAAGCGAAAAGGAGGTCCGTCCATCATTGTGATGATCCAAATCGTCCCGTTTGTGTGAAAGCTCAGCAACAGCAGATCCCTTCAAGTGACGGGCGAGCGCTTGTTGTTTTGATCATCGCGTCACGATGCGAAGGAGCCACTGTCCGTGAATCTCGTTTCCCTTCCTTTCCTCTCTGTCTCCGTCTTGCATTGCAAGTGGAGGGCACTGTGCCTTTCCTAGACCGGCTGAGAGAAGATGAAGCATGATTGAAGCGGCGTGTCCTCTTGATTGATCACGATAGTGATAATGCTGAGGCCATCTGCGTCTCTTTGCCCCCCTTGCCTGCCTCTCACTTGTTTCGATGGGAAAAAGAGACAAATTGCAAAACTGAGGCCCTCGTTGAAAGAGAGTGGCATCCATGATCGCATCCTTTAATTTCGTAGATGTGCCTGCGTTCGCGGCCCGTGAGGTGAGACTGTCGAGTCCGTCAGCGATGTAAAATGTAAAACGCACCCCGCTCCTTGAGCCTCCTTTCCTCTCAGACGACCTCTTGACTTGGCAAGCTCCCAGCAAAAATGCTTGCCGACTCTGAATTGTGAAAGACGCAGCAGTTCCCACCCACCCACTCTCACTCAATCACTCACTCGGTGGTCGTCCTTCGACGCGTTTGGACGCAGGCCTTTCTCGCAACAACGATCGTGGCGGGAACAACAAAGCACACCCCGGCACCGTCCCTCTCTCTTGCTTTCTCCCTGTCACTTATGACGGAGGAGGAAACAGAGCAAACGCTGCAGTCTCTTCAACGGGGCTTCATATGACCTGCACACTCGCTCAGTCTTGGGTTTGCAGAGCTCACTACGTAAGCGCTTCCTGGCCAGTCGTTCAAAGGCAACAGCGTGCTCAAGATTGGCCAAACCTGTTGGCCAGTCAACCACTTGACGCATTGGCGTTGACGCACCGAGTTGCCCATGAAGGAGAGCGAGGGAGGAGGCAAAACAGATTTCCGGACTATGCGCACTCATTCTCACCCTGTCGCACTGACCACTTTGTGGCTACGTCAACCGTTTCTCCTACCGATTTTGACATTTTTCTCAACTATACGCAGAAGCAAATCTGTCTTTGGCGCAGTTATAAACACCGAGTTACACAGGAAGACGGAGAGTCCAGCGACGCTGTGCTCCGCGCTGATTGATTTCATCAGCATTCGATTCGTGCTTGTGGCGCGATCACTTGCGGTGCACTGGTTGCTCATGAAGCAACACGACACGACACGCATAGCAGCTGGTTAGCTGGACGGGTCAGCAGCAAGGGCGATCAGCAACCACACCACGCCACGCACCCTGTGTCTGGTGTACGCTCGCGCTGCTCTCTATGAATCTCCAAAGTCTCAGCGCCTGCCTGCATCTTCAAAGCGCACCACTTTAAACCCTCGCAGAGATTCAAAAGAGGCAACAAGTCAATCCAGCAACAATAGCTCAGTGCTCAGCTCCGGCCTGAGACACCTGAAGTAACGGGCAGATTCTGCAAAAGGTAGCTCCGTTACCGCTCCGCTCGAGCAAAATGTGTGACCATTTCGCGGCTGAAGGGAGCTGGAAGCTGGTGAGCTGGACCCTGTCTCTTTTCTTCACCCATGTGGGCGGCGGCACAGTCCCACTCTCGCCCACCAACACTCCTTCGAAAAAATCGGGTTGGCAATACCAGCCAACCAACACGAGTGAGCAGCTCAGCTCAGCTCTACCAACGTGTTACCCTCTCCTCTCCTGCGATTTCGCCAAGTCGCCAAAAGCTCGAGTTTCTGGGTTTTTTATTGTTGTTTGCCGTTCAAAATTCCTGGTGGACGCACGCAGCGTTCGAAAAAAAGCCAAAAGTCAAACCAAGAGCGCCGATTGTGCACAATCATCACAAAGCCACCAAATATAAATTCGATTCGATTCGTTTCCTGCGTTTTCCACTTCCAAATCACTAGACCGAGCCTCAGTTCCTCAGTCTTGGAGCTGGTGTGTGCAGCAAAACTCTTTTAACAAGGAAGGCCGAGACGAAAAGGCTACCTAGAGTATCACACCTGAACGTTCGTCTCATCTAGGTACCCAAGAAGCAACGACAGGATCAATCAGAGCGAGCTCGAGCTGCCTGCCTGCAACAAACACATGTTTCTTGCTGGTTGTACTGTACGGTACTTGCGGCAATCAAGCAAGCAATCAGGTGTCCTCTGTGGCTTTCCCTTCCTCCTCTCTCTCCAAAGCTTCCAGCCTCTTGCTCCTCGTCTGAGTGCGAAGCCTCCAGCCGTCGCCGTCGTCCCTGGGGTCTCAAGTCACCCCCATTTCCAGCTCTCTCACTCTTCAAAAGTAGACGAGAAGGAGCTCGACACTCAAGACAGAAAGATCGAGAACGAAAAACGGCACCAGCCAGTCAAGCAAATCAACCGATCAACCGCCGAGTCCGCAAGCCCCCGCTCGCTCACTTAACGGTCCGGTGCTGCTGGTGTTGTGTTGCAGTTCCGATAATAAACCGCCTTGCCTGCGAGTCGCACGCGGCAAAAGGAAAACACTCGCCACGCGTGACACGAGACACGTCCGTACGAGACACCGGATCACAGACACCACGTCGCCACCCAACGCATCAACAGGAACAGGCAGTCAGCTCTACTCAGTGTCCACTCAAGAGTCATCAAACCGAATTATTCCAAAACGGTCCGCAGCCACCACCGCAGCGTCCCATGTTGAACTTTCCGAGCAACGCCAGCAGCAGCAGCGACGAGCTGCGGCGAGCGAGAACGACTGAGTCCGCGAACATGATGACGCAGCGCCAATTGCAGTTTGGTGTTCGGCTACGCAGCTCCACCGGCCGTGACGAAGAGACCCCCTCGGCTAATAGCAGCAAACGGATGCCCGACCTGCAGCCGCGTACAGCCAGCAGCACCAGCACCACCACAAGAGCACGCGGCATGAGCGGCGGATGCGTCGACGCGCTGCGCCGAGCAATCGCACTCGAGCACGAGCGCGCCGAAGCAGTAGTGGCTTCAAAAGCCAACAAGCAGCAGCAGCAGCGGCCGCGAGCCAATACAACGACGACGTGGACGACAACGAGGAGCTCGTTCCAGCAGAAGCTCCAAATGGATCAGATCGAGATGATGGAGACGAAAAGGATGATGGGGCGGTCGTCTTCGGTCTCTGTTAAATCCAAAGATCGCGATCTTTTGATGCGTAGCAGCAGCAGTAGCAGCGCACGAAGAAGCGGTCGAATCCGAATGGATGGAAGAAACCCGAGTGAACCAAGCAGTGAAGACGACGAGGACGACGAAGTGATGCAAGAGCTCCAGATGTGGCCACAAACCGACAGCCTGGGGTTCATCCCCGTGGACGACCACCGCGCGCTCGCGGCCAGTGCGACCTTGCACGAGCACGAGTACAAC
This sequence comes from Globisporangium paroecandrum, assembly GCA_023333955.1. NCBI lineage: Eukaryota > Oomycota > Peronosporomycetes > Pythiales > Pythiaceae > Globisporangium > Globisporangium paroecandrum. Next base: position 16,986 of record JAASFU010000297.1, on the reverse strand, counting down.
CCTGAGTTTGATCTGAACGATGGCGATGACGACGACGATGAAGAGAACGATCCTGGCTGCTATCTCGTGGATACTCCCGAGCTCGCGGCGTTCCTGGGATTGACGATCCCCCACCAGCAGCACCAGCAGCACCAGCACCAGGCGTACCCGCCACCGATGTTCCCCAAGGCCGCGTCATTCTCGGGCCAGCACTACAGCCAGCACTACCAGAGTCAGCAGAGCCAACCGAGCCAGCCCCAGTCGCTGAGAGGTATGGTGCCGTGCTCGCCGCCCGTGCCGATCCCGCCCAAGCAGATGCTGCGACGACGGAACAGCGTCACAGGCTCGCTGCTCACGACGAACCCGTCGTCAACGTCGTCCCACAAGTATCATGGCGGAGACGTGATCTGTGACGAGAGCAACTACAGCCGCACGCAGTGCGAGGCGCGGCTCTGGGACGAGGACTGGAACTTCAAGCTCTCACTGGAAGCGCGCGAGTCCTTCGAGGCGTCCAACAACAGCAAAAACAACAGCAGCAATAGCAGACGCGCCGTGTGGAAACCGCAATCCACGTCGTCGATAGCGTCAACCGCCGACACGTTCCGCGATGAAGACGAGGAGCTGATCGGCAGCTTTGGCGGCATGGGCGTCAGTGGTGGAGAGAACTCCAACAACAACGACAGCGGCGATGAGGACGAGGACGACGCCGACCAGGTCTTTGACATGGACGATCTGTGAGAGCAGAGCCCAGCACCAATTCAGAGAGAGAGAAGATATTTAAGCAAGGTGCCAGTCAGCCAGCGATCAACCTTCGGGGCGAACTTCTCCTATATAGTGAGTGATATATGAATGTGTGTGTCAGTGTACTTATATGAGGAGCTCTGGAACCTTGAGAGCTATGGATGGATGGCTGCTGGCAAGAGAGAGATACAGAAAACAGCAGATAACCCAAGCAAGCCAACGTTGTCAATGGACACATTTTTGAACAATTACGATCTCAGTGTTGAGTTTTCCTGGCTCGGGGTAGACCTATTATGACGAAGAGCTACTCAGGCATCCAAGGTAGTGCCTAGGCACTCCCAGTCGCCACCAACTGCTACTGAAATGGTTTTGTGAAGCTGCTTGTGCCGCTCTTTGAGCGCTTCGAGCCTGGAAACCCGCATCTGCGTCACCATGTCCTCGAACAGCGACTCGAGCTGCATGTGACGCATGGCCTTGCTTTCTGCCGAATGCTTCCAGTGCTGGAACGCGACGAACGCGTTGGCGAGCCGCCAATGGGAGAGAAATTGCTGGAGCTTGCGGCGGCGGCGGGGGCCCAGGAGGCTGAGGCGATTCGATACAAGAGGCTGGGGACTTGGAGTACCTTTGCGCCATCGCGCGAATGCCAGTTGAAGCGCCCACTTTGGACTTTTCACCATGCGAAGTGACAGAGTTGTTCGCGAAGCTGCTGGCTGTTGTTGTGCAGGACTGGAGCAATAGCGACTCGCAGAGACCCAGAGCCATCGCGAGATGGTTTCGTACTTCCACATACTCTCCGTGATGAAAAATCCGCGGTCGTGGCAGTGACACGATCGTGGGTGCATCGCGTGGAGCTCGTTTCGCAGATGCCAGGGCAGGCAATCGAGCTCGCTAACGTCATTTCCCGCGGGAGTCAGCTGCTTTTGTTCTTGATCATGAAGCGCGTTTGAGGCTTGTACTCCGCTTTCACTTGGATTCCTCTCGACAACTACGTTGTTTTCCTGTTGTTGTGGCTGCTCTTTTTCGTCACATTGGTCGAGAAGGCATCGGAGAGGGACCATCTCCCAGTCTTCCACTGGATCAAGATTCTCAAACGGTAGTGACGACGGGATACTGGCGGCGCTCAGATCATTTACATGACTGGTCGCCAAAGATTCAGACGATTCGGAGCACTCAGTTGTCTTTGCTCTTTGATCTTCATCCAGGTCAGGGTCGCTTGAGAGCCCATTCTCGTTGATAACACCAGAATACCTCTGAGCTGTTATGGCTCTGAGGTCAGCAACATTGAGCCTCCCGCGCTGGTCTTCCAGTGTGCTTTCGTCACATTCGTCGCTCTCGCCTTGACACCTCCGCCCACGTTCACTCTCGCGAGCTACATCTTCATCATCGCCTTCACTATCGCTGTTTTCTTCATCAGAGCCACGCGAGGACGAAGAAGAAGAAAAAGAGCCTGCTGCTGCTGGGGACACTACGCCCAGGTACGTCTCGTACTGGTCCATGAACCAGGGCGGGAACGGGACTTTGCTGTGCCGCTCAGCGCCATGCCCGCAAAAGTCGCGCACTTCAGCCTCACCTCCAGTCTCAACACCGCCAGGGACAGCCACAGCAGCTTCAAAGCCCTTGCAGCCACACGAAGCGCCCTCTTGCTCAGCATCACCTTCGCAATGCAGAAAACGGCGCTGGCATTTCTCCACCAGCAACTTCTTGAGCACCCAGCGCCAGGAGAACGACGGCAGCAGCTGCAGTGAGTAGTAGAAAATCGTCTGGCCTTCGAATTCGGCTTCCAATCGCGCTTTATGGCTTTGCACGAGGGCACAGAGCGCCGAGAGGTTCCCGCTGGCCGCCGCGTAGACCACCGGCGAGTTCCCGCAGGCGTCAAGGACATTCACACTACTCCCAGGGACTGAAAGTACTCTGTTGACAGCCTGCTGCATGAGCTGAGGGTTGGAAAATCACACGCAGCGGTGGAGTAACGTGGTGTCAGCGCCGTCACCAGCGAGGCGACCTTTGTACGGGAGGTGTTCGAGCAGGAGCAGTGTCATGTGTGCGTAGAGATCGCTCGAGTGCCTGCTCGCAGCGTGATAAAGAGCCTGGACCTCTGGTTCTTTGATGGCACTGTAAATGGTGTTGCTGGTAGTGTTATGGTAGTAGCTAAGAAGCCAGCGAAGTGCATCGAGTGAACCAGATTCGATAGAAATCCGCAGTAGAACTGGGAGCCCTTGAGGCAGCAGACCGCTTGAAAAATGGACTGGAGCTGGGGTCCTTTGGCGCATTTTCAGAGCTTCCAAGTGGGTCACTAGGTTGAATCTGCACGCTGTCTTCCACGAATTGTCGCTTTGGAAATGGCTTCCTAGTCGCTCATTCTGCTTGGTCAGAATCGTCATTGCTTTCCGATAAACGGTGGCTTGGATCAGATCTTGAGGCTCTTGCTGCACCTGGGTGCTGTTCAGACGCATGATTGTGCGGAAGAGACCGTGCGAAGAAGACAAATGGAGGTCTTGAGACGCGCTTGGAGGTTCAGAATTGAGTTCGGACGACTCCGAAGCAGCAACACTGCACATGAACAACTGTGCGAGGTCTGCGTGGCCCATCGCGAAGCAAATCTCAAGAGCACTTGGGTCATTGAGCCCGTCCGGGTCTTGTTGACCAAGGAGCGCTTGGTACCACTTAGTCTGTGGCTGATCAGCTGGGAACGCCTTCTCAAAGAGCTCTTGAATCATATAGTTCGCAAGCCGAACTGCATTCCATCGCGCAAGTCCCTGGAGAATACCCATCTCAAGCAGACTTGTGCACAATTGTGATATCATGGCTCTTGAAGCGGCAGCAGCAGTATCGCTAGAGTCGCTGTTTGGCTGGTGCGGGCTTGATTTCTTCTCGTCTTCTTCACGATGTCCTTGGGTTCTCCTACTATCAGCATGGCTGAAGGCGAGTCGCTTGGACCACAATGGCTCAATGATGCTCGTAAACAGAAGCGGCGAGTCGCATCGCACTGCTCGATCTAGGACCAGCCACTTGATCAAATTGAACTCTTCGTCTTCACCAGCACCACAATCACCACCTGGCCTTGACGGATACAGTGACAACAGCCAACTCAGCAGCTCTCGCTTCGGCTGAATCTCTTCCGTTGGGCTAACAACAGCAGCACTCACGCAGTCTCGCCACAGTGCGACTCTCTTAAGAGCCAAAGCCTCGTGCTCAAGTAGAAACGGGATCAGATCTCTTCGCTGGTGAACCACGAGCCATTCGCACAGCGTCTTGCCGTCCACACGGAAACTAGCACAAATGTCTGCAATCCTACTACTGTTGTCTCTATTGATAAGCGCGAGGCGCAGGATTTCGTGCACTAGCTTAAGCGGCAGATTGTACGCGCACGCTCGGACCACTGACTTCATTGATTCAGCCGCGCCTTGCGATCTATGATCGGCATCAGTGCCAGTCGTGCATTTGCCCACGAGTGCCAAGAGAAACTCGTTATGCCGTAGGTATCCAGCCAAGTGGTGGCGATTCGCGAGCGCGTGGTCGCCGTACACGTCGAGCAAATGGTCAATAGAGATGAACTGCCGCGTCTGTGGCTGAATGTCGATAAGCGCGAGCGCACAGTCGAAGAGGCCAAGAGCGACGCAGTGGTCCAGCCACTTTGCATCGAACTGACCCAACTCCTTCTGATCTGGCCCAGTATCCTCCAACCCATCTGTTTGTTCTCGTTGAGTTTGAAGAAACAGCTCCAAGCAACTTGAGACCATTCTCTGTCGCTTGACATGCTCAACTTCGTCCACCAGTGCCAGTTTCACTTGATCTCGCCAGTTTGCGAGACAGCGATCCACACAGAAGCCCAAGAGCTGTCGAAGTTCGTCTTCAGGATAGTCTTGATTCACTCCCCCACTTGGCGCTAGGAGTCGAATTCGCTTGAGGCTCTCGCACAGGAACCACAAGTGCTCTCGATCCAGATCTTGGCGATCATGAGACCTCGCTTTGCGCTCCCTTTCTGCTAACCCCATTCGTATTACTTTCCACATACTCAAAGGTAATGCCGGTGATGTTGGCGACGAACCCACTTGACCTTGGTCGACTCCACTGTGAGAGCTACTGTGGCGATGACGTATGAACACTTGCAGCAACTTGGTCAGCGAATTGAAGCAGCGCGCCTCAAAGAACGCGGAAAGTAGTAGCGACACACTCGAGTGCCAATCTTTAAGCTCGTGGACTTGAGCAAATACGATGTCAACGAGATTCAGCAGCACAGTATCAAGACAAGCTACAGCAGCAGCACTACCTCCAGTAGATGTCGTAGGCCGTGGCACCATCAGACAGAGCCGCTCGAGTTGACTAGCGCAAACGCGCTTTGCTCCATGCAGGAGTAGCAGCGACAGGACCTGCGGACACTCGAACGCTGCGTACAGCGCTTCCAATAGCGGCAATGCCGCTGCTGCCGTTGTCCTCTTGTGACCATTTTCAACACTGCCGCTGTCCTTGTCGTCATCACTCCCATTGGGATCTGCGCCAGCCAGGAGCAGAAACTCCACTATTCCGACGCGATTCTTGTGTTCAGAAGCGTTTGATCGGCGTTTGCACGCTCGGATCGCCAGCATGAGCGGTGAGAGCGCACTCTCGTACGTAAATGCAGCATCAATATGAGGGTTTTGATCTTGGGGTATTGTAGCTTCAGCGCAGTTCACAGCGCATTCTCGGCACACGCCGCCGTATTTGCGACAGCCACGCGCCGAATTCTCGCCTTCATCGTCACCTTTGCCGTCATCTGCAGAAGCCACATCTCGTTGAACAGACGGAATTTCGTAGCTCAAGCTCAGTGTCGAATCTGGCACAATTTCTGACACCAAGGCGCACCCTCTCTTCTGCTTTCTGTTGGGCACTCAGTACCAGAGCGTATCCATCACGACTGAGTTCTCGTCTGCTCTGGCCACACAACTCTCACTCTCTCTGTCATTGTCGTCTTGGGGATTTGGACCTTGACACTTGTTGTTTGGCCTTGGCTCCTTCACGCACTCCACGTGTTCTCGCTCACTGCCTCGCGTCACCTCACAGTTCGATTCTACTTCTACTTCGCTCTGGTAGGACAGTTCACCATCATTTTCTTCTTCATTCTCGAGTGCCGGGCTCTTGATAGCAGCAGCACGACTAGCGTTCCTACGTTTACCATGGAAACGAGCGCCGCATGGAGCCCACGACGCTGTCGCTTTGCTGACCTTGTGCTCACTACCAAACGAACTCGCGTTCACATTTGCTCCAAGTTGCACAAACAGCTGCACAACTCCCAAATCGCCTCTTGAAACTGCCAAGCGCAGTGGCGTGAATCCATCCAAGTCCTGGACGTGAAGTGCTGAAGCGCATTTCCCCACCAGATACTTTGCAACAGAGGCTCGTGCTTGTGAGGGTATACCCGTAGACAACAGGCTCCAGTGCAGAGCGGTTCGCTCTCGGAAATCGGCACTCAGACACAGTGCTTCCGCGTCGCCATCGTCGCCACCACCACCGCCTTGCTCCTCCAATAGTGCTACACAACCTTCAAGGAAGCCCCGCATCGCCGCATAGTGGAGTGCAGTACACCCCGAGGCATCCTGCAAGAGCGGGAAAACTGTCGGCCACTGAGTAACGAGGTGGTGGACGATTTGCAGTTGCTGCCAGTCGCATGCTTCGTGGAGCAGCGAGCGCCTGAGTTCCCTTAGTACTGGCAGTTCAGGTGGCGCTGAGTCTCTGAGCCTTGAGGTGTGGCTGTGATGGTGCACTTTCAACAGAAACTGGAGCCGCTCGAGGTCACCGTTCCCCGTTGCGTCCCATTCATCACCCCGACAGCGCAGATCCAGGGCCTTGAGGTTGTAGTCCAGATCGTCGTTGTCATTGCTGGCAGCGCTGTTCAGGTACGCTGGATGAACCAGACCCATCAGCCGATCTGCCATTCACCACAGTCTCCGATACCTCTTGGACATTCTCTTCATGATAACCGCAACTCTCTCTGAAGGCTGCTTTGGGTACCGACAGTGGGCGAGCGCCGCCAGTTTCAAGAGCGCGTAGCGGGCCGCAGAGTACCCCGAGTTGTCGCGGACATGCGCCTGGAGCCTGGCGTCAGGGAGCTTCAAGAGTACCTTGACGACCTTGTGCTGTTCGCGGATGAGTGCGTGATGAAGCGGGACGCGACCGCCGGCATCGCGAGCCAGTGAACAGCAGAGTGTTGACGATGGCGATGATGGGATACAAACTGTGAGCAATTTGCACACGAGCGCTCGGTCCCCAGAGCCACATGCTGTGTGAAGCGCCGAGAAGTGGAGATCACTCCACTCAAATACCAGGCGCTTGATTCTCAGTCTCCTCAGGAAACTTGAGGATTGGGCATCAGGAACAAACACGTTCCAGGGCTTTTCGCTGTCGCTCAGGAGGAACAGACGCGAACGCCGCGGTGGGTCTGAAGGCTCGTGTTTCCTGTCGCTGCCGTCTTGCACTTCCTTGGACTCACTCTCATGTCGCTTGAGCACTTGAAAGCGGTGCTTACGCTGCGCAGAGACTCGCAGGAACCGCTGCAGGGCGTCTTTGCATCGGTGACGACTGCTCTCATCATCTCGCGAGAGGGCTGGGAGCTTCACGTCGTCTTGTTCTCGTGGCCCCTGGCTCTGAGGTCCACGACCAGGTATCATTGCAACTGCAGTCTGGAGTCTGGAGTCCTGGGTCCTGAATCTGATAGACCTGGCGCCGCTTCACGCTACCACTTGGAGGCGTCAACCGCTATTTCCAACACATACTACACCATACAAACCACTCAGCAACGCATTCGACTGTAGTATATATTTTTCTAGATTAAAGAAGAATCACACAACTAAGGCTTTTGTTTCATCTGCCGCAGATGGGACGCTATGCGCTGCTGTTGCTGCTCTCAGCGGCTGGAGCTGGGGCCACGCCGCCGTTCTGCTTGGCCTGGTGGAACGCGCGGCCACGGGCCACGCACTCCTTGAAGCGCTTCTCCAGCAGCGCGTCCCCTGGGGCGAACTGGATCGCCTGCCAGATCGCGTGCGCCGCGTCCTCAAACTGCTCGAGCGCCTCGAGGCACTGGCCCTCGCGGAAGAGCGCCTTAGCCCAGTCCGGCTTGAGCTTCTTCGACACGCGCACGTCGTGCAGCGCCTTGGCGGCCTCGCCGGCGCCGAGGTACGCGGCGCAGCGGTTGCTGTAGAGCACCGGGTCCACCGGGTTGATCGCGATCGCCTGCGTGTAAAAGTTCACAGCGCTCGCGTACTCCTTGGCCACGTACGCCTTGTTGCCGGCGTTCTTGAGCTCCATGGCCTTCTCCAGCGCTGCGGCATCCAGTTCCACAGCCTCCGGCACTTCGATGCCGTCGCTTTCCGGCTCCGGCGCTGTCACTTCCTCCTGCTTTGGGAACTGCTCGACGTTCTCGTACAACTTCTCAAACTTCTCGCGCTCTTCGGTCAGGATCGCGTCCAGGTCCTGGGTCTCGTAGCCCTGCGTGATCGGCTTGAGCAGCGTCACGATCTCGTGGTGGTCCTTGCCCGCGGCGTGCTGCAGCGGCACGGCGCCGGCGTCCGACTTGAGGTTCGCCGCGACCTTCGCGTCCTCGGCGCGCTCGGCCAGGAACAGCTGGACGATCTCGGTCGCGCCGGTCTCGGACGCCATGTGCAGCGCCGTGATCCCGCCGGTGATCGCGACTGCCAGGTCCGCGTTTGCGACGAGCAGCTCCTTCGCGACCACAGGCTTGTTCATCAGACACGCAAACATGAGCGGCGTCACGCCTTTCGAGTTGACAGCGTTCACGTTCGCGCCGCGCTTGATCAGCATCTCCGCGGTCTTCTCGCGATTCTCGCTCACGGCAAAGTGCAGCGCCATGCCGCTCGGCGTTGTGGCCTCCAACTGTGCCTTGTGCTCCAGCAGCAGGTTGCACGTGCGGATGCTGCCGTTCGCCGCGGCCTCGTGCAGCGGTGAGAGCCCGTTCGTGAGCGCCACGTTCGGGTCCGCCGAGCGCTCGAGTAGCAGCTTCACGGCTGCGAATTCGTTCTCCTTGGTCGCGTAGAAGAGCGGCGTCGCGCCTTCTTCGTCCACCTGGTTGAGGCACTCGGGCGCGACGTCCAGGATGTACGAGATCACCTTGCGGCGGCCCTGCGCGCCGGCAAAATGCAGCGCCGAGCGCTTGTGCGCGTCCTTGAAGCCCGTGAGCACCTCCTTGGCGTTTGCTGCCCAGCCCTTGCTCTGGATGCTCTCCACCGTCTTCTTGAGCAGCTCCAGGTCACCGCCTGTACCATTGCAATGCAATTGCATTGCATTGCGTATGCCATCCATTCAACCACACCCAGTCAGTTTATGATGACACCATTCGAGCTCCACTGAGAGAAACAAGGCACATGACGCACCTTCGGCGCTGGTGAAGAGGTCGCTCACGAACTGCTTCTGGTCCTGGTAGTCGGCCGCACCCTTCTTCTGCTGCAGCTCGGACGCCATCCTGTCTGTCTACTGATTGATCTGTGCTGGTTGTGCTGCTTGTAGAGCTCTTCGTGTGTAGTTCCTGCTGATCCAGCAGTGATGGCGATGGCGACGTTCTCGAATTTGTTGGGCAGGAGTTGGCACCAAACGAATGGCCGTTGCCAGTGATTTATCCCTAAAATCCAGAGTGATGGCAGGTTACATTACGCACCTAATTCAAACACGAATCCTGAATGACAGGTTTGAAGGGGTTTTGTCACTATAATTGAAGAGCGCACAATTCGTTTTTTCGGGACAATCTCAGTACAAAAATCAAGTCAAACACACATGTTCGGGACGGTTGATATGCGTTCGGTTCACTTGGTTTCACTATGCCTTTATTTACGTATATTTATGTGCATTCGTTCGATACCTTTTTTTCATCAACCAGAGCCAAGATGGCCAAGTGGATCAAAGAGCTGCGCTGGATGCGCCACGTGATCGCGCGCCGCGACCACGAGATGCGCCTCGACCGCTGGCTGCGGCAGCAATTCCCGCTCGCGCCGCAGTCGCTGCTGCAGGCGCAGCTGCGCAAGCGCAAGATCCGCCTCGTCGCACCGCCTTCTGCTGCGACTTCGACTGTCAGCAAGGAGGACCAACGAGGTTCGGTACCAGACACAAATGCAGCACCAGCAACACCAGGGAAAGCCAACTCGGTGCTTCTGGAAGGCTTCAGTGTCAAGATCGACGCGCACTTGTTCCAGAACACGCTGCAGCACGCAGTCGCAAAGCAAGCAGATGAAGTCACGAGAGAGAAGCCATCACCCCCAACGAAGAAGCTGCCGCTGCTATCGGAGCTGCTCACGCGCGTCGTGTACAAAGACGCCAACTACTTTGTGCTCGACAAGCCCCACGGACTCGCAGTGCAGGTCAGTTTTGACCCTGATACTGTTCTGATGATCGACGATGCTTGGTACTGAAAGCACTGGTGGGCTTTACTATATACTTTTGTTTTTACTGACACCATTAGGAAGGAACAGGACTGGACTCCTCGCTCGCAGACTACCTTCCAGCCATCGCAGAGGCATTTGGTGGTAGCAATCGCTCTGGAGCTTTTACTTCGACTGCTGCTTCTGTGCCTCGACTAGTGCATCGGCTCGATAAAGAGACGTCGGGGCTGTTGGTGCTCGCGAGGAACCGCCTCGCCGCCGCCAAGTTTGCTGCTCTATTGCAAGAAGGAAAAGTCCGCAAGACGTACCAGGCGCTGGTGTCGGTGCCTTCGAGTCGACAGCAGAAGCAGGCTTTCGAAGCCAAGTTGGCGCTCTTCCAGGGCGAGATCACGTCGCCAGTGGACGGGAAAGAGGCGACGACTCTGGTGAACACTCTGCCTACTAGCAGTAGTAGGAATAGCAAAACTCAGGACTCGCGAGGCTCATGGCTGAAGCTCTCTCCTGTAACGGGACGCAAGCACCAGCTGCGCATGCACTGTGCCCAGGTGCTGAATGCACCGATCGTGGGTGATACCAAGTATCGAGGGCCGCGAGCCGACCGCCTCTATCTCCATGCGCAGCGCATCGCGTTCCCAGACCCATTTGGCTCGGAAGAAGAACGAAATCGACAAGATCCAAATCCACGACGCCATTCGTCTAAGGAGATCATGATCGACATCCAGCGCTCGATCGATCACGTGTACCCTGCAAAGTGAGGGCTCGGCTTGTACGCTGATAGATAGATTCGTGGTGGGCTGCGGCTCTGTTAGTATTTATATCAAGAGTGTCTTATCAGAGTTCCTGGGTGGATGTTTGCCGCTTAAGATAGTCAGTCACGCGGCTATTTTACTGTCGATGAGAATCGGATCCTAGGCAAGCCAGAGTTCGAGCGACTTGCAAAGACACGTCGAACTGGCTAAGATGACGCTGGCCAGGATCTTACAACTATACTCTGAGCCAGTGCCGGATTGCATACAGACTCAAGATGAAGGTGCGGAAAGTGGCACGTGGCCAGCTTGATCGACCCAGGAATAGCCGATAGATAGATACCTCCAGAGCGAGCCAGCTAGATGGCTAGCTGGCCAGCTGGCTAGCTGGCTTTGGAGCTTCCGGGAATGAACCCCAGTGATGCCAAGAAAGCCGAAGTGTCCCGAATCCAGCTCAGTCACGAATTGTACGTGTGGCACCAACAGATAACGAGCACCTGAGATTTCACTCAAGATGGACGCGCAGCAGCAGAACAACATCCGAGACGTCCGTGGGAATGGGAACTTCCGGATCGCGGCAAGCGAGATCAAGATGAGCGAGTCCCCAGAGAAGCACCAGCCTGCAGGGCCTTCTTCGTCCTCCTCCAGTCGGTACGATTTCCGCGGCAAAGCGAAGTTCAACGTCCCGATGTGGCCGATTCTACACCACGCCCCGTGCAACAATGTCGAGTGCGACAACAACATCAGCGACGACGGCGACGGTGGTGACGACGACAACGCGATCTTCTACAAGCGCGATGAAATCGAGGATGACGACGAAAACAACCGAGAGTTTGACAGCCCGAAGGGTGACTCGCGAGACGACGACAACAGCAGCACCTTCTTTTCTACTGCGCTCTGGCCCTCACCTTCTCTGGACTGCTCTTCGCCTCAACTTATCTATAGACAGCACCACTTGAGCAGTTCTCTGCAGGCGTTCAATGACATGCGGCTCGAGTCGATTGAAGGGCTTCTGATGGTGCAAAATCAACAACAAGACTGGGAGGAAGAACCGGAAGACGACCCACACGAGCTGCTGGCGAATACTGCTGCTGAGCAACCTCAGCGAGGCGACGACGAAGAGAAAAAAACCCGTGGCGATCGCGACAAGAGCGACTCGTCATCATCGGAGACCCGAGACAGCAACCAGCTCAGTGTCGAGCCGATCGAGGCGACAACAACCGAGTACTCAGCGAAGTGTTACGAAGGCGAGTCGCCTCTGCTGCTGCGAAGAAGACGGCGAAGCAGCAGTATCTGCTGCGAGCCCATGGTGCACTACGAGCTCTTCGACTCGGTGCGGAAATCGCAGCAGCAGCTGGTTACCAGGTCGAGTGAGAGCAACTTTTTCTCCTTCGCTAGCAATCGAAATCACGGAGACGATGACGTCATGAATATCCGCTCGCCAGTCAACCAGAGGCCGACGACGTCTAATAGTAGTAGTAGCAGTAGTACTGCCGATCAGCAGCAGCAGCAGCAGCAAGAGCATCTAACTGAAAGCCGTCAAGGGTGGACGCCGCAGCAACTGGGTCAGTACAACGACGTGCTGACGTTCCTGCAAGACGCGTGCGCGACGAGGTCACCTCAGATCTCGATCCCCGGAGCGCGACTCGCCCAGATGGAGCAGTTGTTGCACTCGCTGCACCCAAAGGCCTAGACAGAATACAGAATCAATGCTCTAACCTCCAGTTTGGTAGGAATACAAAGCACAAAGGATACTCTTTACTGCTCAAAAGTGTATGCATGCATGTATGTGTTCGGATGTGCGATTCGGAGCTAGCCCAGGTATTTGCTACCTTACCACTCAGTAGTCAATCTTACATCACTCTTTACTGTCCTGGGTGGAGTCCGAGCCAGCCTGGGGTCGGCTCGCCCTGCACCTCGCCAAAGTAGAGCGCGAAAGTCTGCTTCCAGATCTCGATGCGCTCGCGGTCTTCCATGAACGCCTCGAATTTGCCCACGCCGGCGTTCGGCACCTGCCACACCTGTTTGTAACCGTTGGTCGTCGGGATGTCCTTGCGCACGGTCCAGCCCGTGTAGGCGAAGTTCTTTTGCTGCTGCTCGGTCACGAGCCAGTTGACAAAGAGCTTGGCAGCCGCGACGTTCTTGGCCTTCTTGAGGATCGCCACGCGCTGGCCCCAGGCGAGGAACGGGTAGTCGTCGTCCACCGCCGGCTTGATGTCGCCGTCGGTGCCCACGCCGATCGCCTTCGTGCCCGCCACCGTGAGCTCCGCGGCGACGTTCGAGCCACGCGTGAACTTGACGTCCTGCGCGGCGAACCTGGTCGCCCAGTCCCAGCCGTACTTCTCCACCCACTTGGTGTACAAGTAGAGCACGGCGTCGTCGTCGTGTGGGTACGAGGACGCGATCACGCCCTTGTACTTTGGGTCAACGAGGTCCAATGGGGTTCGTGGCGCGGCGAGCGAGCCGAGTGCCTGCTGGCTCGAGAGGTACGTGAACGTGAACACGATATACGCGTACCAGGCACCGTTCGGGTCCTTGAAGCCGTCGTAGATCTGCGAGAAGTTGACCGGCTTGTAGTTGAGCAACTTGCGCTCGTCGGCCCAGCGAGGGAAGTCCTGCAGCGTCTGGAGCGCCACGACGTCCGGCACAAGCGTGTTTGTCTCGAGCTGGTTGTCGATGCGCACGTTGTGGTACTTGCTGTAGTCGACGATGATCGAGACGTTCACCTTCGGGAACGCCTTGGAGAACGCCGCCTGGAGGTCGTTCTGCTGCGTGGGCGTGTCACCTCCGTGGTAGACGATGAGCTTGCTGCCCTCGTTGATCGCGTCCTGGTAGAGCTGGTCGAGCGTCTTGGTCTCTTCTTGGACCTTCGAGGAGGCGCCAGAAGAGTACCCGTAGGCAGTGCTCTGTCCGATCAGGAGCGCCGAGACGACGACGAGAGTGGAGAGGACTCGCATGGTGGTTAGAAGGTTGGAGGTTGGAAAAGTAGGTTGGTTGGGGAAGTCGACTTGTGCACCAGGCGGAACAAAATAGAATGGGGAGAACTGAGAGAGAAGACGCGGAACAAAACTCCGAGGATTCAAGGATGACTGTGCTACTAAGGTAAACGCATTGATACGCTGCTACTGGCTGCCACGCTGTTCGGAGACACCTACGATTTTATGGGTTACCGGTACTCTGGAGAGCCATTGGAGTTGTCCTTTCGTCCCGTTGCAGCTGTTTCAGTATTCACAAATGCGCCACCATCCAGGATCTCATTTTCAAGATGGGATACATAGGAAAGCCAATCACCACCATTACGGAAAAGCAGGCTCTCAGCCAATCAAGAGCGCTTGCTGCTCGGACGTTGAAGCGCTCTGCCATCCCAGTCAAATCGTAGACGAGCGCGAAAGAGTCAGAGTTTTCTGAGTCCGAGATGATTCGTATTTTCGTCGCTTTGATTCGTCGAGTCCCACTTTTGCACGCGCGTACATCCAACTGGCAAATCCCGCGGCTGTTATTCAGAAATTTGCACTCGAACTTGTTGACTTCCATGAAGAAGTCAGCAGCCTTCTTTCAGAAGTCGGGAGGCATTAGTGGAATACAGGTAAACTCCACCAAGGACTGAAAGAAAGGATGACGATCCAGTCACGAGCAGTCCCAGAATCAGAGATACGAGTGAGCACAGTCTGCCACTGCAATTCGACTGGTGGGTAACAGTTATGCTGAACTGGAGGGGGGGATATCGATCTTGTAGTTGGCGCTTGTCCTCTGTACGGAGTTCGCCACACTCTCAAAAAATGCGAAGAACGCTGTGGTAGTGAACTCTAGTGGGCATTTCAAGCTTCTTTGGTTCATTGCACTTGCACAAGCTCATTTCTGCAAAAGATAACTGGTCATTAATGACTGAACTTCACTCTCTCACATACTCTCTCTCTCTCTCTAGCCGACAAGCTTCACGACGAGCTTGCCGATGTTCTTCTTGGCGAACAAGTGGTCGATGGCGTCGGCGATCCCCTCCAACCCCTTGAACTCGGTCGGGTCGATGCCCACCTTCAGCTTGCCGTCCTGAACGAGCGCGAGCAGCTTCTCAATGTACTCGGGGACGAATTTTGCAAAGTTGGGCATGAAGAAGCCGCGCAGCGACACGGACTTGCGCTGGGTCGTGCGGTTCACGTCGGGCGAGAGCAGTGGGTTCTCAACCTTCGCACCCTGGTAGTCCGAGACCGCGCCGAAGAGCAGGATGCGGCCGCGGACCGCGACGTTCTCCAGCACAGTCTTGAAGATGTTGCCGCCGACGCTCTCGAACACGAGGTCGAGTCCGTTTGGATATTCGGTCTTGAGCACCGCGCCGATATCTTCCTTCGAGTAGTTGACCACGCGATCGACGCCCAGCAACCGGAGGTACTCGACCTTCTCCTCGGACGAGCAGATGGCGATGGCGTGGTTGCCCGCGAGCTTGGTGAGCTGCACGACGAACTGGCCCGTGCCGCCGGCCGTCGCCGCCACGAACACCGCCTCGTTCGTGCCCAGCTTGCCGACTTTCTCGAGTGCGAGGATCGCTGACACACCGCAGATCGTCAGCGGCAGCATGCGCGGCGACGCCTCTGGGGTATTGAGCAACGATGCAGCGCTCACTTCGAGGTACTCGGCGAACGCGCCGCCCTCTGTAGGCAAGTGGATAGGGAAGAAAGATATGGACGGACGGTGAGCTAGCCGTGTCTAAAACGGAGGGAGTTTGAGTATGGTATCTAGGAGACTGATGGCTGACTAACTTACTCCGGTACGCGACCGCGTCGTTCACACTGACGCTCGTGACGCCTTCGCCGACAGCAACGACAACTCCAACTGGTAGTAAACAAACACAATACGAGCAGCTAAATTGATGGAGCACTCTCATATCCACATACACACAACAGGGCGCACAAACCTGCTCCCAAGCCACAGCCGAACGGCAGCGTCGGGTTGCCGTAGCGGCCACTGGTGACGTTCACGTCCGTGGCGTTGATGCCAACATAGTGGTTCTTCACGACAACGCTGCCGGCACCTGGGACTGGGGGCGCCGGCTCCATGGCGATCTCCGTGGCCCTGCGGAAGTCGCTCGAGAATTCGTGGACTTGCACTTTGCGGTACGATGGCATCTTGTTTATTTTAGGGTAATAGTGTAAGTAAGAGATGGTGGGGACGATGCTACTGCTACTACTACTGCTACCGAGCAGAGTGAGAACTGCTGTTGATGCCTGCGTGAGTCTGTCTGATCAAATTGGAAACTGGAATACATGTATGAAAGATTGTCGACTTCAACGCTGAAGGGAGACATGGTGCTAAGCACTAGAGTAGCTTCATGCAAACTACTGACCCAGTCAGGGTACGATGGATACATTCCCTTGCAGCGAGTAAACACATGCCGTGTTGTCACGGAGCAACGGAGCCAACGAGATGTCTCCATGTCTCCGACGTGGGCCTGAACGCTCCGCAATCGGCGGTACAGAGTGTATTTCGTCCATTTCATTACTTTAGGAACCTCGGCTGATTAACCGAGATAGAGAGAGAGTTGACAACACAAAGAGCTCTCCAAGAGCGGCTACACAATCGTTCTTTGTGATGGTTTGTTTGTTAAGTGTTTGTTAAGTGAGGTATATACAGTGCACGTCAAAAAGTTAAGGACAGCAAAAAAAAAATTATGTGGATTTTTTTCGAGTTTTGTGTTTGCGGACGAGATTTTTAGTATGTTGGAGAACGTCATTAGAACAATCTCGTGGTGAAATCGCAACTCGATTTGGTTTCTTAGAGCCACAGGAATGGCAGATGTAAATTTATAGAGGGCGACAAAATGATAGGGACAGCGCAAGATTCAGCCATTTGGGGGCGAATGCGTGATGTTTATTGTTCGCAAAGCATTACACCGACTGCCTAATAAACAATCTTGATTCCTTTGCTTCTAACAACTGCCAAACATCGGTCAAATATCGAGTTTGTAAGCTTCAGAAGTAGATCATCCAAGATCTCGTCCCGGACGAGTTGAATCGCAACTTTGAGCTCTGTAGTTGAAGAATACTGGCGCGCGTTCTTGTATACACGACGCGCCATGATACCCCAAAGCTTCTCAATCGGATTCAGATCCGGGGTGAGCGCTGGCCAGTCCATGGTCTTGATGTTGAGGTCAGCAAGGAAGGGCT
>JAASFU010000296.1:0-29004 GCA_023333955.1 Globisporangium paroecandrum | reverse complement strand
ATGTGTTGAAGCTTCCGCCCAACACTACCGCTGCTATCCAACCAATGGATCAAGGTGCCATCGCGTACATCAAGCGCGGCGTGATGAGTCTCAAGAGCGAAGCTGCAATGTGCCGTCTTTTAGACGGCGATGACGAGCCATATAAAGTAAGGCTCGCTGATGCTATTCAGCGGCTTCAAACCATGTGGAACAGCATGCCTGCGGAAGCAATCGAGAACTGCTGGAAGCATTCTGGCCTCATTGCGGATAGAGGTAGTCTCGAGTGCATTCTCAACATCTAGTGATTAACAGAAATCAATACATTCATCTTCGTGCAACTTTCGTGTAACCTTCACGAACCAGTGTTCTCTTAAAACTCATATAAATCAGGTGGTCACTAATCGCGCTATACCCTGTAGCAATACTCCAAAAAATACTGAGAATTGACAATAGCTTAAGTATCGGAATTAGTGAGAATTCTCGCTCAAATAGGAAATGGCTCGGATCCGGATCCGAGCCGCTTGCTGTTTGTTTGGAGCGGAAGAGATCTCCGGCGCTCTGATCCAATCCGGAGCCCGCCACCATCTGGTATCACACCGGTAGCTGCCGCAGCGCGCTCTCTTCAGTCCACCCAGCAGCCATGCCCGTGCCCGTTGTCGTCGGCTTCGCGGTCGCCGCGGCGGCCAATACCGAATCCGGCAAGAAGGTCATAAAGCAGGTCGAGGAGCTGCCGCTGCTCGCCGCCCGCCACGCCAGCAACGCCGCCCTCCAGCACGGCTCTCGCCTGCCCAAGATCATCTGCAAATGGTACAGGAAGCTTAGCGCCGCTCAGCTGAGAGGGATGATCCTCGTGGCAGCGTCCGCATTCACTTTCAGTCTGCTCTCGACGCTGATCAAGTACGCGTCCAAGACGCTGCCATCCATGGAGACCGTCTTCTGGCGCGCGTTCGTCGCGTGGCTGCTCAATTTGGTACGTGCATGTGTGTATCCATGTCGCGAGTGGGTACAAACGCAAACTCTCGCTAACGAACATGAACTTGCTTCCGTGTATTTTGTTTTACGTTGCTGCTTGTTGAACCCAAGGTCGCTGTGCGCGTCAGTGGCGTAAGCTTGTACGTCGAGAAGCCCTACCGCCTGGTGCTTGCCACGCGCTGCGTCGTCGGCTGCTGCGCCATGTCACTGGGCTTCTACGCCATGCAGCAAATGGTGCTTGCCGACGCAAGCGTGCTGATCTTCACGAGTCCTGTCATAACCTTCTTCCTGGTGCGTCCTATTAAGTTGTCCAGCTTTGCTAAGTTACGCCTTCCTTATTAGTCAAACCGCAGCAATCCTAATGGTTGTTATGTGTGCGTATTGTAGGGATCGCTGGTGCTGAACGAGAAGATCGACGCGGTCAACTTCGGTTTTGCGCTCTTCTCGTTCGTCGGGGTCATCTGTGTGGCGCGTCCGACGTTCCTCTTCGGTAACGACCACGCGACGGTGGACACCGATGGATCGACGTTCGTGATCTTCTGTGCGCTTCTCGGTGCGGCGGCGCAGGCGGTGGTGTACGTGAGCATGCGTCGCCTGCAGCAAGTGAACTACCTCGTGGTAATCAACTACTTTCTGCTCACGTCGTCCGTGCTGTCGCTGCTGTCGCTGCTGCTAGTTGAGCAGGTACGAAGTTGTTTTGGTGTGATTGAGAATACATGGCTTCTTATCTGACGACACTCTCTATTCAACTGTCCACCTGCACAGAAATTCGTGCTCGAGATGTCGTGGGACGTGTGGCTCGCCGTGCTGGGCACGGGCTTCCTGGGCTTCGTGGGGCAGCTCTTCCTCACGCGCGGCTTCCAGCTGGAGAGCGCCGGCACGGCCTCCGTCATGCGCTATCTGGACGTGGTGTTCGTGTTCGTTTGGGACGTGACGCTACTGCACGAGCGCATCAACGAGTGGAGCGCCGTGGGGGCGCTGATCATCTGCGGCTCGGCGATCTCCATCGCTGTGCGGAAGATGCAGGGTCACTGACAACCTTTCACTCATTGGCTTTAATGTTTTTGTATAATCCGCCCAAAACTGTTAGTTTTCGTTGTATATCGTTTGATTGGTCAATACTTGGGTGTGGGTAGCCCAAGAGGGAAAGGGGTAAGCAGACCCCCCCCCAAACACACACCTCATTCGACCGAAAGAGCCATGAGAGGGCAGCAAATGGAGCTGTTGGGCGGTGCCGGCAGCGGCGCTAGGAAGAAACGGCAACACGCGCGCGCCGACCGAGAGGCACCCAAGCCCTCGAAGAACGCGTACCTCCACTTCTCCACGACGCGCCGCAGCGAAGTGGCCGCCATGTACTCGGACTGGACGGTTCAGCAGGTGTCGGCGGAGGTCGGGCGGCAGTGGAAGGCGCTGACGCAGTACGAGCGTAAGCCCTGGATCGAGCTGGCGCAGTTCGACAAGGCGCGCTTCCAGACGGAGCTGGAACAGTATCTCGAGAAGAAGCGTTCGGAAGAGGTGAGTCCTAAATACATTATGCGAAGCTGGTGGTTGGTCATCTCACTCGCTCACTCAAACCTCTTGGTGCAACTGATCTCTGACCAGGTGAGCGTGCCGATCAAGCGCAAGAAGAGCAAGAACCAGCCCAAGCAGCCGGACACGGCGTATATCTGCTACTGGAGGAGTAAGCGCCTGGAACTCCTGAGCGAGAACCCGGACATGGAGTCCACGCTCGTTTCGAAGGAGGTCGGACGCCACTGGAAGTCCCTCTCGGAGGAGGAACGGCAGGTGCGCGCTATCACTTGCTGCAACTTGATCTTCTATACGTGTGCTAGCTGGCTGGCTAACCGAATCGTTTGATGTGGTACTTTTGCAGATCTGGAAGGACATGTCAGCGCAAGATAAGTTGCGCTACCAGCAGGAGATCGCCGAGTACCGCGAGCCGATGGCGGTCAGTGGAGAGCAGCTAGACCTCGTTGATATGTGTCTATAACTACAAACTAATGGCCCTTCGTCGTTCTTTTGTTATTTGCAGGAAACGGTGTCAGCACTCGTGAAGAAGCCGATTAAAGATCCGTACGCTCCGAAGCCGCCAAAGACGGGCTTCCAGCTGTTCATGAGCCACAATCGCGAGAGCTTCACGCTGCTGAACATGACGATCAACGAGTTTCGCGTCGAGATGAGTCAGTTGTGGAAGCGTCTCTCGGAGGAAGACAAAAGCGTGTGGTACTCCATGGCCAAGCAAGACCAGATGCGCTACGAAGCCGAGGTGAACGCGTACAAGCCGCCTGCGTACCTGTCGACCAACGTCGTGCGCGCGCGAAAGCGCCTGGATGAGCTGAGAAAAGTGGCGAAGAGCGACGCGGAGGCGCCCGGACTGCCCATGACGGCGTACCACATCTACCTCACGCTCAAACGCAGGGAGCTCCAGCTCCAGCAGCCCCGACTCAAGCACAACGAAGTGATGCGGCAGGTTGGACTCACGTGGAAATCGCTGAGCGCCCACGACAGAGAGCCATACTTGCGGAAAGCAGAGCACGACGTCGAGCGGTTTGAAAAGGAAATGGAAGAGTACCTCGGCGCGCAAGTGCCACGCAGCACCAGCAGTTCGTTCATAGATAGCTACAGCGCCGAGAGACAAGCGGAGCGCTCGAACGTGAAGAAGAAGCGCAAGCTCACAGAGATGGTTGCATCGGCGAAGAGCAGGTGGAAGAAGGATCCCGAGACCCCTCGCCGCCCGCAGACGGCGTACAACCTCATGTACATGTCGAAGCGACAGGAGATCCTCGCGACGTACCAGATGTCCCACAACGAGTGCTCGGCGCTCTGTGGTCGCATGTGGCGGCAAATGTCGGAGACCGAGCGAGAGCCGTACCACCGCATGGCGGTAGAAGACAAGCTGCGCTATGAATCAGAGATGCGGGAGTATCGTTCACGGCTGGAGCAAGCGCGCGTGGAAGAAGCGGAGGCGACGAGGAAGAAGTCGCTTGGGTTCCGGCATTTTCTGAACGCCAAGCGCCGAGAGAACGAGGGGCTGTCGTACGACGAGATCACTGCGATCTGGAACAACATGTCGGAACCCCACCACACGCTCTGGGAGGAGCTAGCGTCCGAGCATGTGGAAGACGACGACGACGACGAGGATGACGGTGGCGACGAGGAAGAGCAGCGGTGCCTGGAAGAGAGTGCGCGAGTAGTGCTGGGAACACGAGATCTCCGTCAGGATGACCGCGACGAAGATGACGACGACGATGATGACGAGTATCACCACCACTCGGACGATCAGCTCCACTTCGATACGAGTCACCATCACCACCGGAGCTTCAGCATGCGAGACGAAAGCGAAAGCGACCATCGCAAGCGGCACAAAGTAGAAACGCTCGGATTCCTCTATTTCGTGGAATCCAAGAAGCCCGAGCGCGAGCGCTGGACGAAGGCCATGTGGGTCAACGAGTGGGACTCACTTACGGAGCCACACCGAGCCCTGTGGGAGGAACTCGCAGAGGAACAGTCGGTGATGGAAGAAGAGCACCGCCGCACTGTCCCGGATTTGGATACCGACGCCTTCGTGGGGTTTGTGACTGAAAACGGAAACCCGCCCGTGAACGCTTTTGTTTAAGAGGCTGCGAAACTAACCTGGTTTTCGTCTGGTGAACTGAAAAAGATTCGCCTCCAGCGTGCGTTGCACTCGCCCTCTCAGTCCAGGGCGGATCCTGCGCAGAAGCAGCCCAGTCTCTCGACTTGATCGATGCGAATAATAGCAGATACTGGGCTGGCTTGAACGAAACCACCACGATCTCCTGTGTGACGAGGGAGGTGCAAGCCAGAGCAGGGCAGTCAGTCAGCAGTTAGTTCATCAGCGGTTAGCTCTGTTCCCTATATACCTCTATATTTATCCCCTCCTGCTCGCCTCCGTCCCACGTGATGCCGCAGACCACACAGATCTCCTGCGATGATGGGCCAGTGCCTAAATATAGCGGTCGCTGCGGTTCTTACTCGCTCGGAGCATGCATACTCCGCATGCTCTCCTCCTGGATATCTTTGCCTGTACGTTTTGTGTTGCTTTGTTTTGCTCCCGTTCCTGTTCCTGTTTGAGCCGGATCAATGCTGCCAGGTTTCCCAGTCAAGACTGGGGTGGTCGGTGGTTTTGCTAGAGTGCAGGCGGCAGCGCCGTCGTCCGGAATAAAAGCCCAAGGATTCGGAAACACCAATCGTAACTGCTTGCATTCACGCGGCCGCTGCTCTTCATGGACGCCGTGAAACGAACAACGGCTGCTTGTTGCAGTGAGAAAAAAATATCTTTCCTGAGCAACAAGAGGATCATTTCTCAAGTTGCGCCCGAGCTCAAGAAGAAGCGTATCTTCTCCAAGCAGACAGAGATCCGGCTGCAAGCGAATTTTGAGCTGCGGATCTACAATACAGCAGAAAAGGTAAGAACAAGATAAAATAGATGCATACCCACCGCAAATCTTGGATCTCTCATCATGTTAATTTTATTCTGTCGCAGCCAGAGCTGGCTGCAGGAGAATCGTCAATACGCACCGATACGATGAGCTTCGAGCCTTCCACTTCGCCAACGGCAACCAAGGTCATGTTTGGAGCAGTGACGGCCGTGTCTGCTGCGTCTTCCGTCGCATCGATCATTGCGCCGGCGACCGCCGAAGTGCTAGACGACGACATCTCGACCAGCTCGCCTGCAGTGTCCACATTGGCTCTGCCTTCGAATGCTCCGTCCGTATCGCCAATCGCAGCAGCAACAACGATGAGCCAAATGACACCATCTATGGCACCAGATGTAGTACCAGCCGTCGGCAGCAGCTCAAAAGCGAAGATGGAGAGGATCAAGCCGCAAATGGGAATGAACGGCGGTCGCTGGACAGAGCAGGAGCACCAAAGTTTTCTCGCTGGACTGCGATTATATGGTCGCGAGTGGAAGAAAGTTGCGTCCAAGATCAAGACTCGAACGTCAGCACAAATCCGCAGTCACGCCCAGAAATACTTCGCGAAGCTTGCTCGGGACGACGAGATGCGCAAGCACAGCGGACTTCTGCCACAACTGGAGGGTAGTGCGTCTCAGTCGACCAACAGCTTGTACGGATACTACAGCGACGATGGGTTCTCTGCAGCTATGAACAGTGGAGATGACGGCGGCGATACGGACTCGAGCACGAGCCAGAGGTCAACTCAGGTTCCATCTGGGCCAGTAAGCACTTTTGGAAAAGTCCCTTTCCCAACCAGCAGTATCCATCCAACGCCGTCGTTTCCAGCTCCCACATCAGCTCCGGTACTGTCAAACTTGGCGAACTTGTTCAATAACCCTGCCGTGAACCAGGAACCAACCCTCCAGACGAAGAAACGATCTCGAGCTGTCTCTGCAGCTGACACAGCCCTCTCTCTTCAGCCGCTTGTGAAGGCTGGACAGAGCCAATTCAAGCGCCAACGGAAACTCATGACGCGCGAAGCGGGCGGAGCTGAGCTGCTTCCGTCGCAAGAGGAATTGCTGGAGAAAGTATCGCCCAACATCCGTCAGCGCCTGTCGAGTTTAATTGAAGCGGAGCTTTGCGCGCTGCAAGTTCTTTCCTGCTCCGCACTACTCCAACTTCAAGACGTGAGTAGACAAAAGCAGATGTCCTCACACCCAAACTTGCTCAGCCACCCGAGCAGCTTACCTGGACCTGTCGTTGCTGGAAGTGCGCCGTTTTCTGGCCAAAGTCCGATGGGGCTCACGATGATCGCAACGGAGCAGATCCCGTCCATGTCATCTATCTATTAAATCATCGATCCGGTCACTAACCTGTAACAAAAGACTTATGTACAAGTACAATCTACAGAGTACGACCTGTATATTTAAATCAAAGGTGAGCGGGATTTGTGCGTACTCGCACCCTTCCCTTCTTGGTTCATGTAGAAGACAATGAAGGGAGGAGGGTGAACGAACCTAGCACAGGCATCCTGCTTCAAAAACTTGATACATGAAATTCAATCTGGTCTCATTTACCGTCCTTGTCAAGCTGCGCTGTGAGGAAGAGATCGAGGATATGGGCAGCCGCAGATCGCGGGCTGATGTATCCTCTGACCAAGTCTTCGTTCATTTTCTCCGCCTTGGACTTGACTGACGCATTCTTGGTCACCGACCTCATGAGCTGCTCACTGAGCTGGTTCCACATCCACTTGGAGCTCTGCGTGTTGCGCTTTTGCGCAATCTACAAGAAATAAACACATAAGTCGGCCATGCTATCAACTCAAACTAGTCATATGTAAGCAAATGCATCGACTTACTTTGTTCAGTTCATTCATGCTGGTCCGATACTCTTCGATCACGTCCCAGACCTTGTCAATTCCCTTCTTCTCAATAGCCGAGCAGAGTTTTACCTGGAATGCACATCAAGAGGTTAACCCGGTGGCACATCAATGAGCATTTTCACGCATTGCATGTGGACGTACTTTTGGCTGCCAGTCTGGATCCTTGCGTCGCATAAGCTGCAATGAGTGCATGTAGTCAACCGCAGCATGTTTCGCTGCGCTGTTGGAGCAAAATGCAGCACAGAAAGTGTGTAGCAATGCCACAATGGTTCAGGAGGTTGGATTCTAAACGACAATCAATTGGGAGAACGCACCTCTCGAGCGCTCCGTCCGCTTTGTTCACTACAATGACATCTGCAATCTCCATGATGCCTTTCTTCGATCCTTGGAGCTCATCTCCTCCTGCAGGCGGGACCAGCAGCATGACCATGTCGACCGTGTCGTCGATCACGATTTCCGATTGTCCCAAGCCGACGCTCTCAACGAGGATGATGTCGTAGCCAGCAGCTTCGCACAACAAAACAATGTCGTTGGTATGTTGCGCGACACCGCCGAGCGTGCCTCGAGAAGGCGATGGACGCACAAACGCGTTCGGGTCATTCGAGAGATGTGTCATTCTCGTCTTATCACCGAGAATGGATCCTCCCGACCTTGACGATGACGGATCTAATAAAACAGAAGACAGCAACAATGCATTTTAGCACCAGCCAGTTCGCCAGCAAACACTTGAATCAGTCGATCGGGAACATAAGAAACGCGCAGTCTCACCAATCGCCAAGACTGCCACCTTGTGAGATTTCGCGGTTAAATACTGGCCCAGCGTCTCGATGAAAGTAGATTTCCCGGCGCCCGGTGGGCCTGCAATGCCAACGCGGAACGTCGACAGCCCGCGGAACTCCTTCTCCTGTGCGCTCGCCTCTCGTCTGTGCGTGAGCACAGCGTCCAGCAGCAACTCCGCCTGCTGCTCGTCGCTCTTGAGTGAGGACTCGACTGTTTATAAGATGGTCAATTGTGGAGGGTTAGCTATCTTTTCACTTATGATCACCATTGCCACCAATAGTCAAATCTACAACCAAATCAAGAAGCGTCGGCAGCTTCAACTTGGTGCTTACCGAGTGTGATGGAGCGGCTGAGCGCCGTGCGATTGCCCGCCAACACGCCATCGACGAGTCGCTGCGTGTCCGGCCGCATCTGCGCTGCGGCGGTGCCGGTCGAGTTGAAGGACGCGGTCGCCACGCCGAGAGCGTGCAGCCGCCGCGGGAGCACGCGTCGGAGGAGGCTCATGCTGCTTCTGGTGCTGCTGTGCCTCTGGGTTGCGCTCTGTCTGCTTGCAGCGCACATCCATCCGCAACCTCAACTTTCGCGTGGTACAGCGTGGCTTCGACAAAGTGCGGGCGAATGTAGGTGTTGAAGGTCGGATAAAGACCGAATAATGTGTTTGTGTATCACGTCCAAGCCGTCATTTTAAAAGAGGAGCAGTCAGATAAATCCGGATAATTGGTACCGGTTGAGGCAGCTGTTTAATTTGTGCGACAACTGGCTGGAAAAGAGTCTCGAAACAGTACGGGGAATACCACGCGGTGATAGACAGCTGGTTTGCTTGTGAGCTCCGTAGGTACAGTCGGAAGCGCATTGACTAATCCCACACGAGCGTGAGCATAGATTCGAGCCCTTGGTTCCGAAAGTGAAAGCCACCATTTGTAATCCCCATGTGGCTATTCATCCAGCCAGCCATCCAGTGAGTGAGTGCGTCCATTGTTGTCTGCCGCCAAATGGAAAGTAATACTGTAGTACGACTTCTCTCTGTTGGTTTCCCCTACTCGCTGACGACAGAGGATGTGCCCACAGTCGAAACGGTCTCGACAGGCTGCGTCTTGAAACACTCAAATAGAAGTCACGAGGCAATTCTGCCATAGAGAGGACTTGCAGATTGTTACTCAATCCACTTTTCCAAAATAAATGTTTCGGGACAGTTTTGCATGCGGGACGGCTGTCCCGAAGCAAAGTCAATCTAGTCAGCCAATCCCGAAGGGAAGTCATTCGGGCACAAACGCACGCGAGGTACTTTTGCTTCCACATTTCCCATTCCCAGCGAGCGAGCGATCGACTGAGCGATTGAGCGAGCGAGTGTCCGCACGCCCGCAGAGACAGAAAGAGACAGCAGCAGCAGCAGCAAGCAGCAGTGCGCGCTCGGCCGACGGAGGACGCACGCGAGCACTTTTGAGCCCGAGAGAGAGACCGCAAGCAGCAGCAGCAGCCGCACGTCGCTGATGGGGCAGAGTTGGTCGCGCAATGGGTTGCCCGGCGGAGGCGACTTTTACGTCGGCCCGATCTACGCCACGAGCCTGAGCCACGACCGACAGACAGAGGTGCGACTGGGAGGGATTGACGCGAACGGAAGCGCCGCCACCCAGACCGTGCAGATCGGCCCACGCGGACAGCTGGCGCTGCTGGACGTGCCCACCAACATGCGCAAGCAGGATGTGTTCAAGCGATTAGGTGTCGTCGTCAAGACCAGCGGCAGCCGACTGATGCAGAACGCGGAAGTCATCGTCACAGATTATTATAGAATGGAGGGGAAGCGCCTCGTGCCGCGTAACCGCGTCCAGGGTCCGAACCCGACCAACTGGCAAGGCGAGAAGGGCCCGGCCGAAGCCAGCGCCGGGCTGCGCATCGGCGACACGCTGTACGCGATCAACCACCGACTGGTAGTAAATAAATCCAAGGGCCAAGTGTTACGGCAGATCAGCTCGCTGTTAGACAAGAGCGATGGCACGCCGGTGATCCTCACGTGGAAGCACACTGAAGAAATTGACTCGACGCCATGGGAGCTCGAAGTGTGTCTCCCTCCTCCCGAGGGTATCTACACCCAGCTAGAGAACGAGTGGGGACCAGCTAGACCGACCAAGATCTCCTCCGTCTCAATTTAAAGTTTTCTAGTGCGTCCGAGCCAAGCACCAGTCCCGAAACGACACACGTGTATACAACAACCCCGCGAGGCTTGCAGACCCGAGCGCGAAGGAAGCAGTGCGAGGGCGAGCGAGCAGCGGACCGACCATCACCGATCAGCAACGAGAAACAAGACAAAAAGCAAAAATACCCAATAACCACCACCAATCCGTGAAATTTTAATCAAGCAGCTATGTGTTCCCTCTCAGTGGAAAGAGCGAGTCGACATGGAGGGGAGACGAAGACGAAGACGCGAGCAGCAGAGCAGCAGCGAGTCGGCAGCATGTACAGGTTGGATTGTCGTTTATTATATTATTTTTTTCTTCTTCGCTTTCGTACCAAATGCGCTGAGCTCGTCCGTCCATCCGTCCCTTGTCCGTCTCGACGACCGACTGATCGACCGATCCACTCACTGTCTCAACGCGGTTTTCCTTCATCACATCGAATGAGCGCGAGCGCCACACGCGAGTGATGCGCACAGTATGAGACGCTCCGCCTTCCGCAGGAAGAAGGTGTTGCCGCCGATTGTAAAGCAAGCAAGTGTACAATACAAGGCGACAACCTGTCTTTTCATCGCTTTTTACACGGTCGGTCGATCTTATTTACCTCCTTCTCAGGTTTTAGATTCATCACTCCATCCATGCGTATCACCACCGTCATGCCTTCATAGATCCATAGATCACTTGGCGATCCTTCCGCTTGCTGAAGACGATGAAGATTTTCTATTACAACCAGAGTCTGTTATTAAAAGGTGCTACCGCGAGCGTACAACTCGACAGCGCATGGAACGACAACATGACAGAAAGAAAAGAAAAAAAACAGAGGAGCAACGCGGCGATACCTGGTTGACCACCCGAAGCGAAACGCAACAATGCCGAACTCTATCTATTTTCCTCGCTCGCCCGCCGTCGTTTGCTTTACTCGATGATCATGAGCTTCTTTAATCGCTCAAACATGCCGAACGTGATGCCGACCATCGGTACCACCTTCATGAGCTCCGGGGTGAGTCCGCGGTAGAAGCCGCGCACGCCCTGGGTCCGCAGCAGCTCCGTCGCAATGCCGCCGGGCGTCGGCGGGATGCCGTGCAGATCTGCGTGGATCGCCGAGATCTGCAGGCGGCGACGCACCACGTCGATCGGGAACGTCACCAGCGACGACGCGATGCCCGCCAGACCGCCGCACACCAGCGTGTCCAGCACACTGATCTGGTGCTCTTCTCCGTCCATCGCGATCTTCTCGTCTCCTTCTAATCCTAACGAGCGCTGCACTTTCCGGAAGATGACCATGTGTCCCTTCAGCGCTTCGTAGAGCGTGAAGTTGATCGCCAGGTTCGGCACTGTGACCGCCAGCGTCGCGCCGAGACCGCGGTAGAGCCCGCGCACGCCTTCCTCTGCTCGGATACGCTGTGCTGCGTGGCGGATGCCGTGGTATCGGATATCTGAGTTTAACTGAGTCGCCAGGCGCGTGCGAATGAGGTCGATCGGGTAGCACGCGACAGTGGCGACGGCGCCAGCAAACGCACCCGACGCGAACTGGGTCGTCCACGAGTTCTCCGTGAACATCGGGTGATGCTGCGCGATGATTGTGGTCTTGGTCATCTCGAACGTGAAGAAGTTGACCGCTGAGTACGGGAAGCGGTGCAGCACGCTCGCGCCGTTGCCCTTCCAGAACGCGAGCGCGCCTTCGTTTTTGAGCACTTTCGTGAACGCGCCAAAGACGCTCGAGGAGAACTTGTCCGTGTGGCGCGTCGATACCATGCTGTGCACCTGGAAGAGGATTGTGAGGCGGCTGAGCGGCGCCGTGACGGTCTTGCCGATGCTGCCGGCCACGCCGCCGGCGAACAGCACGCTCGAGTGGCGCAGGAACTGCTTCTTCATGTCGCGCTGCATGAGCTCCACGTCCACGTCGTCCGTCTCGGTGCACACATCGGCCGTGTCGCCGAAGCTCACGACGCCTGTAGTGTGGCGGCGCAGCGACACGCGCGCCTCGTTGCTTCCGTCGCCCGCCATGCGCTTACTCGCTCAATGACTCGCTCGCTCGTGCGTCTTGCGGCGGTGGTGGTTCACGCGCTGCAGTCGCTCGCTCCCGTCGGATTTCGGCGGGCTGCGAATCACTGTGGAGAACAAACACAACCAGCGCGTCCACCAACAACAGCGGCAATTGGACTGTGGGGGGGGGAGATGGTGCCAATTGAACGAACAACCGGTCGTGACAGCTCAGCGTCGGAGGCCCCTCAACTGGCAACTGAGATCTAGCGTATCACAGCTAAACAGAGCTGTGACGAATCCATCTTAACTTGCAACTGTGGCAAAACAGTCATTGTGGACCACACTGTTTCTGGATCAGAAATGCCCCCGCGGAGCCACTATTCCCCATGTAACAGTACACACAGCCGTTCGTGCTAATCCTCACGCAATACCAATTGGAGACAGAGCCCATCCAGCAAGGAAGCGAGTGAGTCGGTTGCGCGCTGCTGGGACCACGAAGCAAGCGCGTGAGGAGAACAGTCGACTGCAGCCACTACTGCTGCGCTTCTGTGTGTGCGCGCGTGGGTGCGTGTGCGTGTGTGCGTGCGTTGGCTCTTTCCACCGCTTTAGATCCACAGCTGCAGCCATGGCGGAGGACATGCGCATCAAGGCGTATCCGCCGCTGCCGCCGAAAGGAGGTCCACGGATCGCGATCGTGCTGCCCACGACGGGTGATCTGTGCCTGCGCTCGCAGCTCCCCGACGCCTTCCAGCAGCAGCTGCTGATCCATGCAAACCCTGCGTACTACCAGTACTATGCGCGCTTTGTGGTGCTGCGCAAGTTCATCGTGATGTCCAGCGAAGGCGATTTGTACACGCAGACTGTGCGGACGACGCTCGAGCTCCAAGATCTGCCGAGGCAGCAACTGCTGCCACTCCCAAGCATCTCGCCGTGGGATGTCGTCAAAATCCTGGATCTCGTGCAGTGCTTCTCCGCGAATGCGAGCTGGGAGCTCGTGCGCGTGCGGTGGCAGAGCGGCATGGTGACATGGCTGCCGATTGAGCTCCTGGAGCGGAACTTCGGCAACCTGCTGCAAGCGTTCTACGTAAGCAGCATCAACTCGTGGGGGTTCCGTGATCGGATCTATGCGCATAGTATACGGAGTTTCCAGACAGAAGTCGAGTTGTGGCTGCACCACGACGAATTTCGCCAGTTTTACCAATACCTTCGACGGCGGCGAGCCATGGCGGCGAACCCTCAGCTTAGCGCACAAGATGTGAAGCCGACTCTGAACAGATCTGTGGGGCAGAGCCAGCCGACTCGCGCAGTGCCTGCTCCAGCACGCGTACAGCAACAGCAGCAGCAGCAGCAACAGCAGTTCGCTGCCACGAATCACAATCGAAACCAACCGCAACAGCAGCAACCGCAGGCAAGACCACCAGTTGAAATTGCACGAGAGCAGAGAGAACTACCTGCGAGTAACACTTCTAGGCAGTCGGTGGACCCGGCGCCATCGAGACAGCAGCAAGCCCCAGCAGTGGTGGAAAGAGAGCATGCTAGAGGTGGCACGCAGAATCGGGATGAGCAAGCTCCTCCAGCGCAGCAACGCGTCGAGAAAGCAGCGACTACGCAAAGAAACGCCGACGCGCTCCGTGTACGAAAGCGCCCCAAGTGTGTAGATACTGTTACCTCCGATTCGAGCGACGACGACGACGACGGTCAAGACTTGGCACCTGGAAACGCTCAACCCCGTGCTGCTGGCGCAAGCAGTAGCAATAGTTTCTCTCCTGGATCCAGCGCAGTGCCCAAGCGGTTCAAGCGCTTACGGAAACAGCAGGAGGAGTCGGCAGAAGAAGACAGCGATGATGACATTGTGCTGAGAGTACCGACTCCATCGACTCAAGCAGAACAGCCGAAGAGCTCTTCCGAATCAACACCGA
Source organism: Globisporangium paroecandrum (assembly GCA_023333955.1). NCBI lineage: Eukaryota > Oomycota > Peronosporomycetes > Pythiales > Pythiaceae > Globisporangium > Globisporangium paroecandrum. The sequence goes on along the minus strand of JAASFU010000296.1, from coordinate 14,897 downwards.
CTCCTACAATTTCAGCAGCAGCAGCAAGTAGTGGTGCTGGTTCTTCTAAAAGCTCTGAGGTAGTTCCTGTTTTGACGGTGGTCGACGAAGACGATGACGATCTTGATGAAAGCTCCTTGGACGTGTTCGAGATCATCGGAGAGATTCGCTGTGTCTGTGGCGCTGAATCGGTCGGCACGTACGTGGGAAAGTGGCTTCACTGCTGGAATGATGAGTGCGGCGTCTGGGAGCATGCTGATTGCGTGGGGGTAATTGGACATGGCGAGCTCGCGACGTGCTACATCTGCTCCAAATGTGACCCAACAGCATTCCGATCACGTCTCACTGGGGCGAAGGAACAACTCATCGCGTGGCTATTCCAGTGCTGCGAGAGTAAGAATTCCGTCCAGCTGCTCAAGCTACTGAGCGAAAACGCCGGGCAAGAAAGCAAGAAAGGGTGGCGGAATCCAAAGGATCAGAACATGACTCTGCTGATGAAAGCGGCTCAGTTCGGACTTGCAAACTGCGTTCGATACCTAGTCCAAGTGGTCAAAGTCGACATCTTTGCGACCGACACCGCGAGCCTCAACGCGCTCCATCATGCAGTGCTCGGCGGGCAACTGAGGAGCGTGCTATTTCTTCTGAACCAGGAGCCGAAACTTCTCGACCATCAAGACAAAAGAGGTCGCACGCCATTTCACTGTATGCTTGAATCTACTACGCTGAGCGACATCTGCCTGTCGCTGCTGACGAAAGACCGGAAACTAGCTGTTGTGGGCGACCTCGAGTCCAATTTCCCAATCCACTACGCGTGCCGAGCGATCACCAAGTCGACAGTCGAAATCTACCGGATCATGTTGCAAGCACAGCCGACGCTGATGCAGGAGAGATCGGGTGACGGCCTGCTGCCATTCCACCTGATCTGCAAAGCTGCGTCTGTGAAGTCGATTGGCAAGCTCAGCATAACCGAAGCTGCGATGATCGCGAAGGAGAGTATCAGACTGATGCTCGACGTCGATGTGCTCGGCACGTTTATCAATGCCCGAGCGCCGAATGGATGGATGGGGATCCATTTCGCAGCTGCGTCCGGGAACCACGAGCTCTTGGCGTATCTCTGTGGCTCCGAGTTTGTGGACATTCACGCCACGACCGGTGCGGACTCGTCGGAGACTGCGCTTCATATCGCTGCGAAGGGCGGCTTTTACCTGTGCGTCCGCACGCTACTGCGCATGGGATCAAGAACAACAGCCAAGGACGCGCAAGGGTGGATTCCGATTTTGTATGCGGATAATGCGACTTGTATCCAGGAATTCCTCCCGTACAAGCTCACAAAGCAGCTTTCCAGACTGAACCGCATGACAGTGAAGTTCGAGCAAAAAGAGATCGTAGAGCAGTGGAAGAGGAGAGTTGTGACAGACTCGACGTGCTTCGACATGATAAACGACTGGTGTCAGTGCGATCTGGAGCGGATCGAGCGGATGAACAGCATCTTCCTCAACAACGCGTTCGTCCTGCGCCTCGACAACAAACTCGACTATTTCGACAAGTTTATGTTCCCGACGCTGAGAGATACATCGAGAGGCGAAAGTTGCGAGGTAACACCAGTCCCAGCAACAGCAGCGAAGTCCACCTCGCCATGTCGAAAAGGCATCAAGTTTGTGTTTTCGTCCTCGAGGGAGTCGTATTGGAAGCAATTCGTGCACATGGGAAAACAATTCGAGCCTGAAAATTTCCGCGCGCCGATGCAGTTCACAATCGACCGATCAGCAGCGGTAACGGACAAGGCGAAAGCTGGTTATGGCGGTGATCGCGACGACTTTGTGCTGAAGTTGGTGCTAATTCGGCTAGTCAGTGGTCTTTCCGCGATCGAGCCGGGTTTTCTGGTGCAGAGTGGGAGTTCAGTTGCGGCGAATGCCCCACAGCCTTACTCCGAACAAGAGCGAAGCGAAAAGCTGCTTGATTTCTATTTATTGGGCGAGCTCGTCGCTCATCTCGTGCTCTATAGCGTCTCTTTACGCGGCATTCTGAACTTTTCATCCTCGTTTCTCCGTTGCGCTTTCAGTTTGGGGACTAGCACAAACGAGCCGAGCGACGCTCGTTGGCTGCTGTACGGTCGGAGCTTCGCAGGCGGCTTCGCGCACGTGATCCCATCAGCCTTGGAGATTCTCCACCCCGACGAGTTCCGCGTTCTCATAAATGGCCGAAGAAGTACGCTGAGCGCCAGAGCCGTGGACTGGGAGAGCACGATGGACTGGTCGTCTTTTCCCGAGAGCGTCGAGACAAGAGCGTGGTTGTCACGACTTATCTCGGAACTGGTCATCGAGGAGCAGCAGCTGGTGCTCTTGATGCTGGCGGAGTCATTCACAGCCGCCAACCAGCATTTCTTCCTTCTGAGCGACGACGGGACAGCGATCAGTGAGCGTCAGATCAAGGTACTGATGTATACTCCAACAGAAGACGATGGCGACGATACTGCATTGCTCGGTGACGATGACGAGCAGGCTTCCAAGTGCGATGTGCTAATGCCGCATGTGGATCATGAAGCCCACTCGATCAGCCTGCCGCGGTATTCCGACTACGCTGCGTTCAAGAGCGCGATGCTGAGACTGATCCGTCGCACGGACAGCGCATTCCGCCAAAGATAAGAGTCGGACTTTGTTTACAGGCTTCTAGGACAGCAAAAAGAGGTATTCTTGCAAAATTGGCACCACTTGAATCTCAATGAGCTCTGCAAACACTTCGTCAATGTCTTCCATCGATGTAGTAGCTTCCAGCTCCTCGGCTCGAAAATGGAACAACGCCGCGGCGAAAATCGCGATCAGCTCAAGCGAATCGTAGCCAACCACTCGGTCCCAGAGCAGGAGCACCTGGTTGATCTCCAGCACTCCTGAGAAAGCCCCCTGGATCCACTGGAACGCGATGTCCAGCGGTCGAATGCCGATGTTGATCAGGTGGAAGACTGTCGAGGCGCTGGAGCGCACGGTGAGCTCTTCAAAGAGCTTGCAGAGACCAAGGATCGTGGACTTGTCTGTGCGAATCGCGTTGAGCTTGCTCCAGTAGCGGATGTACATCTCTCGAAAAACGTAGTAGATCTCGACTGGCTCGTTGAAGAGGTAGGTGAGCGGCGCTGCGTACATCACAAGCCCGCTGAAAGGGAGGACGCCGTTGGGCGGAACGATGGAGCTTGACTCTGGACCCTGACCGACTGTATCCACAGGTGGTGGCGCCAATACAGCGCCATTGACTTGAAGCGCGTGCTGCTGCACGTAACTGTCTCTCGTAAACGCCATGACGACGCTCTCGAGGTGGTCCTCGAAGACAAAGTAGTCGGAGCTGTCGAACGTCTGCTGGAGGTCGAGCAGGTACATGTCGTCGGTGAGGTACTTCCGCTGCGCGACTTGGCTCTGCAGACCATCAAAGTACTGTCTGGTCTCCGCGTTGATGTACAGCGCCAGCGCTTGCCGCCAGACCTAACCAAGTGAGGACAATGCAAGTGTTCGAAAGGAAATAAGTCAGTGCTCAACCCATGTGTGTCACCGCTCTACCTCAAAGAGACGTACCCGCGGTCGCAGGCTGGTTGGGCAACCCGTTTTGGCGTACTGCCTCGCCATGGACACGCTCTGGTGGGTGAGCACAAGGTCGCCCACGCGATTCTTCTCTGCCAGGAACGCCTGCCGCTCAGTCGAGAAGAGCTCGTCCAAGCCGAGCTGGCCGTGGACGGGCGACAGCTCGGAGAGGAGGCGCCGAAACTCCAGAAATGGTGGCGTGTACATCTGGAGCTGGATCGAGCCTGAAGGGACCAACAGTGTGATAGTGAGCGTGGGAACAACAGTTTGATAGCAATCGCGAGCCCAATCTCATAGAGTAAGCAGGCTTGTTACTCCATGCTTCTTGGACCTGCGCAGTCGCGTCTGCTGTCCGATTCGACGGTTTGATGGCTTGGAGAGCGTGCAGCAAGTCGTTTCTGGATCAAATAGGCGTAAATGAGTCCCCGAGTTGTGGGAGTACAGGTAGGTTGAAGTAATGAAAACAACAGGCTTACCCGTCGTAGAGGAAGCGAGACACGCTGGGCTTCTGCGGTTTGCTGATTGGCTCTGCAGAGCTCTCTGCAGGTGCCCCATCTGTTGCTGTTGTCGCTGTCTGCATGCTTGAAGAAGCAGAGCTGGGTGCGACTGGAGCGACAAGAGGTCGTCCAGTCTCGCTCGCAAACCGCAGCATCTCCTCGCGCGTGATCGTCTCCCAGCTCTCTCGCGCGCGGAGCACGACGTCCAGACTGCAGCCGTGGCTGCTGTGCATCTCCGGAACGAAGAACGCCTCTTCCTGTTTGGACTGCTTGGCAGACGCCGCTATGACCGCCTGGGCTGCAGCGCAATGCAAGTCAATGACAGACCGCTTGAGCGAGGCCACAAGCCCCATCTTCTCCAGCACACAGTAAAGCAGCGAGTTTTCGAGCGACGAGAGCGAGCGCACGCTCTGCAGATGGTCCACCGAGTACTCGGGCTTGGCGAGCTCGCTCTTGATGGCGCTCTTCCACTGCTTGACATGCTCCAGCTCTGCCAGCTGTTCCGTCAGGAACGCCACCTTCTCCTCGAAGCTCGCGCCCGCGCCGTAGCGCAGCAAGAGCGCCGCGTGCGTGTCCGCGGCCTTGGCGTTCCCCTCACATGCCGCCGCCGCTGTCTCCATGTTCGTCCGATGGACCGAAAGGGTGACCTCAGTTAGCATCCATTGTGCGTCCGCTCGCAAAGGGTTACGAAGTAACCCCTGGAACAAAGATTGACTAGCTGGCCACTGGACATTCGGACATTGACATTCGGTGTATGGCTTCAGACTCATCAAGGTGGCGAACTGCGGCTGCCTGCAACTCATTACAACAGCACCCATCGCGACGACACCATCCACCTGATAGCCTCTCGTCTTGTGGAGGCAGATCCCACGAATGCATGGCATTTGGCTTGTAAAATCACCATTCATTTCGCTTGTAATTGCCCTCCATCATCAGGGTGCATTCATTTTTCGCTGTGGCTTCCACTTTTTTCCAAATGAAGCCATGAGACATGCTCATGCTCATCCCACGCTATCCTTTTGTGCCCCTGTGCCATTATTCAGATGGAGACAGTACGGCGTTTCCTGGTCATTGGTCCCACCTGATTCCTGGAGCGCCATCAGCAGAAGAACGAACGAGAGTGAGACCGCCGCACCTGCCATCTCCTAGGTCTCACTCACTCGCGTGCCATCTCGCCTTCTCCACGCCTGAGGGACTCCCCACCCGAGCGCTAAAGCTAGCACGCGCCCATGGCCCCTCGCGCCTCTCTCGTAGCGCCGCTCGCCCTGCTATTTGCGCTGCCGCTGACACTGGCGTTCTCGCTCTTCGGCGGACCCACGATCGACGGCGACCTGCTCTCCTGGGACGGCGATGGCGACACGTTCAACCCCAAGAAGGCGTTCAAAGACGGCGACAAGTACACGCGAGTGTAAGCTTTGACAAAGAGCTCTCGAGTGTGTTTGTGGAAATGTAACCCGCTTACCAATTGTTTTCTCATGTGATGGATGACACAGGAGCCTGGTGAACTGGAAGATGGACGCGTCCGCGAACCTCTCTCTGCCAGCGACGGTCAAGTTGCTGTACGTCACTGCGTTTTCTCTGCTCACATAGAGTTCCATCGCTTGGATTCCCTGCCGGTGGAGCTAACTGTTGTATGTGCGCTTGCGTTCATCTGCGTTCAGGTCGCTCGTCAACTGCAAACTCGCGTACGTTCCGGACGAAGTGCGCGCGCTGGCGAATTTGGAGCAGCTGTACGTTTGTCGCTCGCTTTGCTGAGTGGTTGCTTCTAGAATGCCGCCGTTAACTAACCAGCCGCTTTTGCGTGTGCTTATGCCGCGCATTTCAGCAACCTCGCGTACAACCAAATCACCTCTGCAGACGGCGCGTTCGCCTCATCAGGGACCATCCAACTCCTGTACGTGTTCTGCACGCCTTTAGTGGTGTACAAGTGCTACAAGCTCACATTCTCATGTATTAATGTGCGCTCTTCTGTCTTTTTTTTCTGCAGAAACTTTACGAGCAACCTCGTCGCCAACTACTCGCTTGCTATGCCAGCGCTGTCCACTCTGTACGTCCGCCACCAACCAACCACTCACTCACTCTCTCTTTGTCTTGGCTGACCATCGACACTCCACTCACTGTCTCTTTTCTCGTTCGTTGGTGTCAATGCACAGCGACCTGTCGTCCAATAAGCTCATGACGTTCCCGAGCCCGATCTTCAAGTCGCCGCTGACCACGTTCCGCATCAGCGGCAACGGCTTCCAGCTCGCGTCGGTCTCCTCCGAGCAGTTCGACTTCTTCGCGGGCCTCGGAGATTTCCAGGCGGACTTTGCCGCGATCACGTCCTGCAAGACCGGCGAGCTCGTCAACCTCAAGGGCAACAAGATCTGCCGCGTGGAAGATGAAGTGCCCGTGAACCCGACGGTCGCGCCGTCGAAGAACGGGACGTCGAAATCAGACTCGTCGAGCTCTGCGGCTGGCGCAGCGATCGGCATCGCGACTGTGGGGATCACACCAGCTGCGACGGTCGGCGTCGTGGTGAACCCTACGACCGCAGGCGGACACAGCGACAGCACGTACATTCTCTCGGGTATGATCGCGCTGCTGCTGGCGGTGGTTGTGGGCGTCGGCGTGTTCGCAGTCGTCACGCGCCGCCAGACACTTCGGCTGCGCGGCAAGCTCCACGAGGACACGCCGCTCTTCTTCGACAGCGAAAAGCGCAACACGTACCAGAAGGAGCTGGACGCGGGCGACAAGCTCTTCCCGTCGAATGACCAGGTGCTAGTCACGTGGCGCGTGGACTACGACAGCGTGAAGCTCGTGAAGAAGATTGCGAAGGGGGCGTTCGGCGAAGTGTGGGTCGGTCGATACCGCGGCACCAAGGTTGCGGTGAAGAAACTGTTGGAGACCCAGGGCTCGTTCGAGGCCAGCGAGGACTTTGTGCGCGAAATCAAGCTCATGGCGTGGCTGCAGCACCCGAAGATTGTCGAATTCGTGGGCGTCGCCTGGACGAAGCTCGTGGACATGCTCGCTGTGATCGAGTACATGGACAGTGGCGACCTGCGCTCGCTTCTGGACGCGGACCGCACGATGAAGTGGGAAGACCGCAAGCTCAAGTACGCGCTGGACACGATCGACGCGATCGTGTACCTGCACTCACTCTCGCCCGTGATCATCCACCGCGACCTCAAGTCGCGCAACATCCTCGTGGACTCGAAGAAAGGCGCGAAGCTGGGCGATTTTGGCATCTCCGCGGCCAAGCGCGACCGCGAGATGACCACAGGCGTGGGCACGACGCGCTGGCTGGCGCCGGAACTGGCGCGCGGCGAGATCTTGTACACCGAAGCCGTGGACATCTACTCGTTCGGCGTGATTCTGGCGGAGCTGGACACGAACGAGCTGCCGTTCTTTGACGCCCGAGTCCCGACCACGGGCGAGAAGCTGAGCGACTTTGCGATCCTCCAGGGCGTATCCAAGGGCGAGCTGAGCGTGAGCTTCTCACCCAGCTGCCCGCCCAAGCTGCTGGAGCTCGCGCGGCGCTGTGTGAGCCTCAACCCGAAAGCGCGGCCGTCCGCCGCAGAGGTCGCGTACCAGTTGCGCCAGCGCGACCTGCTGCTCGCGTAGGCACGTAGGAAGGAAGGAAGAAGCAAAGCCATTAACCAGCCAGATTGCTGCGGAGCTCGTGTCATTTTTGAGTGTCTCGTCACTGAACGACGCAGAAGGAAGCAGGTTGCCGACGGACTGTAGCTATGCACATTTGAAATTACGATTTGCACAAATACCTTTTCATTGCGGGTTCATTCACCTTGTCCCCATGGATTAAAAGCGGCCCTTTCCAAAGAAGACGCCCACGCAGATTCGCATTCCGTGCCTAGAGTCCACCACGAACGCTCTGCTGCACTCCATCACATCACCTCGCTCAACACCCCGCTACAGTGGATGTATTCGTCCGCCTGTAGTCATCACGCCAGCACCAAAAGCAATCTGACGTCATCAGCGGCTCTTCTTCAAGTGGTGCCACATGACGGGGATGCCGCGTTCTGATTGGCGGAAAGCGCTCATTCTGCCGTCGCAGATGTCGTGTTCGCAGTCACTCGCCATTTTCGCGCCGCCGCCGCACCAGAACGCAGCAGCAGCAGAGTGCGCATGGCAATCGCCTCCCGCTCGCCCTTCGGAGCCGCGATGTTCAGCTCCAGCAGCGCCGCCAAAGACTCCGCACCACCAGCGCCTGCTTTCGCCACTGCGGCCTTAGACGCCGCTCCACCTGCGCACCCGCCGGGCAAGATCCGCATCGGCATGCCGTTCTTCGTGACGTTCCTCGCGCTCCTCACGGGCCTCAACTACGTGCTCATCTGGGTCGTGCCCTACGGATGGATCCTCGAAGCTGTGGTAAGAATGCAAGTGCTTCTAGCGCCCATAATACTGATGCTATGTGCGGTGCTAACTCCATACTCTGCGTTGTGGTGAGTGTAGCTGGTCTTCTGGGCGGTCTTCATCGACAAAGTGGCGTTCAACGGCAAAGGCCGACCGATAGTCGCCTTCAGACGCGCATGGCAAGTACACTCGGTACTGCAAAAGTACAAACACTTGACGTTGTAAAGCACTGATATGTGTGTTGGCTATTCGCTCAGGTGGTGGGACGCGATGCGATCGTACTTCCCGTTATCGCTGCGCCAAGAGCACGAGTTCGACTCATCCAAGCGGTACATCTTCGTGATCCACCCGCACGGCGTCATCGGCTTCAGCACGTGGCTCTCGTTTGTGAGTCTGGTATCGTATTCTCCTCAATGCCATGCACGTTTTGGACTCACTCTCTCTCTCTCTCTCTCTCCACATTCGTATCAAATCTTTCAGGCGGCCGACTGTGTTGGGATTTCTCGCAAGAACCACGATCTCGACATCGCGATGGCAACTGTGAGTGACAGCATCTAATGGCCAACCCCGCATATCTGAGCATGTTTCTCATGTCGCAACGAAAATGAATGATCGCTTTGTAGATCAATGTAAACTTCTACATGCCGTTCTGGCGAGACGTGCTGCTCGCGGCGGGCTTTGTGGACGCGAGCTTCAAGTCGCTCAGCGCGGCACTGCGACGCAACCGAAGCGTGGCTATTGTCTTAGGCGGTGCAGCAGAGGTACCTTTTGTGTGGTGATGAGAAGTTCTGTGATACAGTAACAGGTGGTCTGACTGCCAGTTGTCTTGGTGTTCTCTGAGAGCAGGCTTTGGATTCGCACCCGGGCACGTACGACATCATCCTGAACAAGCGCAAGGGCATCATTCGCTTGGCGCTCTCGACGGGGACGCCCGTCGTCCCGGTCTTCGTCTTTGGCGAGACCGATCTCTTCTACCAGGTACACTGGTCTTCTGCTGCTTAGAGCTCAGCACTTCGCAATTCCACGACTTCTGTCAGACAACTCACGCAGTCTCATTCTGAACAACAGGTGCCCAACCTGAGAGGCTCGCGGCTGCGTGCCATTCAGGAAACGTTCCTCTCGCTCTTCAAGTTCTCGCCGCCGCTGATCATGGGACGTGGCATCCTGGGCTGTCCAGTCGGGCTCTTGCCCTACGCAGTGCCGCTGCACGTGGTTACGGGCACGCCGATCGAGGTGCCGCGCATCCCATCGCCGTCGGACCAAGACGTGGCCAAGTTCCAGGGCGTGTACCGAAAAGCGCTGGAGAAACTGTACGCAGACCACTCCAAGCGCTATTACGAGGAGGTCCTGCCCGAGGAGCTGCGTCCTGCGAAACGGCCCATGCTGCGCATCGTGGCGTAGAAGCCGCCGGCGGCAGCAGCAACTCAGGTAACAAGTGTGAGTGGATTGTCGCGTTCTCCCTATCCATGCCAGCGTTCCAGGACGTTTGTCTGGCGTTCCCAGGTCTAAATACAGCCGAAGCCGCCATGCGGTGAGCTATCTATTTCCCCCCTTGAGAACGCCCACGCTCGGTCTCGTGCGTGTCATTCTAATTCTGCACTCCAAAGCGACCACAAGTCGTGTCTGCGAGCGTTCCAGCGCCGTTCCTGCGATGCGACTCTGGTGGTCAGCATATTAATGTATGTTACTCGGCATCGCGTGTGATTAGGATCCGCGTTTCGATGCTCCACTTCATGAGATGCGATGAGGGAATACTGAAGGGAACTGGACACCTCTCTCCACGCGAGTGATTTGGAGCCTTTTGGTCTCTGCATCGGGGATTCCAAAGCTCATTCCACAACTTTCACAGTTGCGCCTACCTCAGCAGCAGCTCCAAGGTACACAGACCACCACCACCACCAACCACCACCGCCACCCAACAGCTCAAACAGAAACTATGGTCAAGCTCCTCCGCTCGCTCTTCGCTGCTTCAGCACTGCTGCTGACTGCTTCTGTGAGTCTATCCTCTGCCGACTCGGGAGGCGCTGTTACTGGCCCTGCTACTACTGGCGCTACCTCTGGTGCTGCTACTACTGGCGCTACCTCTGGTGCTGCTACTACTGGCGCTGCTGCTGCCACTGGTGCTGCTACTACTAGTGCTGCTACTACTGGTGCTGACCAGCCCTTCAAGGGAACGCCACCTCTCGTGATCAAAGGCTACCGCTTCTTCGATTCCAGCACGAAAGACTACTTTGGCATCCGCGGCGTCAACTACTACCCTCGCCCCAACACAGGCGCACTCGACGCGAACAACTTGGACCTCTTCACGGACAAGTTCGCGCGCCTTCGCGGCCGAGACTTCCCGCAGTTTGTGGCGCTGGGTGCGAACGCGATCCGCCTCTACGCCGTCGACCCGGAAGCTGACCACACAGACTTCATGTGCGAGCTCCAGGCCGAGGGCATCTACGTCGTGGTGGACTTGGGCTCGAGCTGCAAGGGCTGCGAGATCACGCCCGACCCAGCGCCGGCGTGCTACCCAGCGTCGTACAAGACCCGCGGAGAGGCGATCATCAAGCAGTTTGCGAAGTTCGACAACGTCATTGGCTTCAGCGGCGGCAACGAAGTGAACCACCGGTCCGCCGGCAAGGGGCTGAAGGCCAACGCGCCGTGCCAGAAGATGTTCGTGCGCGACATGCGCAACTACATCGCGTCGTGCAAGAGCAGCATGGGCATGCGCCAGATCCCCGTGGGACTCGTCACGGCCGACGCCGACCGCGACCTCAATGCGCTTTACTACAACTGCGAGTCGAGCGACTTGAGCTATGAGCGCGCCGAGTGGTACGGCATCAACACGTACATCCACTGCGACGACATCGACGACCCGAAGAAGGCCACGGGCTTCAACATGCTGCGCGACAGCTTCAAGGGCTACAAGTACTCGATCCCCGTCATCCTGACCGAGTTTGGCTGCACAACCGACCGCTTCTCGACAGTCAAAGGCTACAAGGGTCAGCGCACGTTCCGTGACCCGCAGTGGATGAACTCAGCCGGCTACACCGAGTACTTCGCTGGGGGCTTCGCGTTCGAGTACTCGACCGAGAACGCCAACTCCAAGTCCACGTCTGTGTTCCCGTTTACGGAGTTCGGACCTCAGAACTACGGGCTCGGGTACCTGAAGCCGGTAGACTGCGACGACGTGGCCAAGCCGTGCACTTTCGAGCAGATGCCCAACTTCCAGTCGCTTGCCAAGGCATACAAAGCCACCGACACTTCCGCCGAACCGACTTTCGACAACTTCAAGCCAGCGGCGGATCGAACGGCTCCGTCCAAGTGCCCAGTCGACTACCTCCCGATCAGTGGCTTGACGTGGGAGGGCGGCATCAAACCGACATCGGACTGCCCTCGCCCGGCAGAGGCCAAGTTCCAGTGCCCGAAGAAGGCGCGAAAGCCGCTTCTTCAAGGGATGGCATCGACTGGCTCAAGCAACTCGACCAAGACCAAGAAGAATGCGACGAAGGACAGCAGCGACGACGACGACAGCGACAAGAAAACCCCAAAGCCAACGCCAGTGCCAACCACCAAGACCCCCAGTCGTTCGGGCGATGACAGGGACAACCTGGAGGTGGAGGGGTCTGGTTCTGGAAGCCTGATGATGAAAGAGAGCAACACCAGCGACACCTCCAGCGATGCGAGCACCAAGACCAGTGGCGCCAGCTCTGTCGCGTCCAGTGGGCTTGCGACTGTCGCTCTCGCGGTGGTGCTCGCCTTGCTCCAGCACCTCTAGACGCTCTGGCACCTTGTGTTTCCTTTTCTATTGCCTCTGAAGCGTAGTATCCTGACCCAGCTGCTGTGTTCGTTTCCCTGAAATTCTTGACTTTTCCCACTAACAGTACATACCAATGCACCTGTGTTTTTCTCTTTTGCACAATTTGGTGCCGCTGTCCTTTCAAAACGACTTCAGTCTTGCCAACTGGTTTGTATTTCGTACTTACAGAAGACTATTGAGCATCTGTGATTCGTCTCAGACACCTCACAAATGGAAGCAGAACACTTACCACTCACTCACTTGATACTGCTCCGCAAAGCACTAACTCCTCATTCTCGCGACAACAAGCGTCTACGGCGCGCAAAAGTCCTGTTGGCCCAAGTTGAACACATCCGGAGTGAGCAAGTATCCGATGGCGCCGCCCAACACAATCGCGAGCGGCGTCGGGAGCTTGAACACGGAGACCATGAAGCCCGTGGCGAGCCCTACGGCCGCGCTGCCATTCGAGTGCACCGCCTTTTCGCCCAAGAGGAAGATTGACGCGACCACGAGGCCCGTGGCGGCGGCGTTCACGCCCGCGAGGAAGATCTTGAGTTGCTGGTTGTCGCGCACGCGCTCCCAGAGTGGCAGCAGTCCAAAGAAGAGCGAGATGCCCGGACCAAACAGTCCGAGTGCGGCGAGCAGCGCCCCCACTGGACCGTACAGGAGCGCACCGAGGTACGCCGAAATGTTGAAGAGCGGGCCGGGAAGCGACTGAATGAGCGCGAAACCCGCGAGGAACTGCTCCTTGGTTACCCACCCGCGGTACACGATGTCGTTCAGCAGCATCGGTAGCATCACCTGGCCGCCGCCGAAGATGATCGAGCCGATCCAATAGAACGTGTAGAACATGGACACGAGTGTGCGCTCTCTGGCGTCCTGCGGGTGGTACACAGCGAGCAGCACGAGCACAGCGAACCATATGATGACGATCATCACGCCCGCGACCGGTGAGATGCCGATCTGTCTGTTTGTGCATCAATGCAAAACAATTCGAACAAGCGCAACCACAGTGAATGTTAATCAAGCATCAATTGACAGTCAGTTGAAAGAAACAAGACAATGACAATCGCACCTTTCCAAGTGGTGGCTCGTGCTCTTCTCAACCGAGATCTTAGTCTGCGTGTAGCCCGTGGCGTTGAGCAGTAGGATCACGAGTCCGCCCGTGAGCAGCACGATCGGGAAGATCGCGGACGAGACACCCTGCGTCGCGAGGATGACGCACGACGACAGCGCCGCCACGAAGCTCTTGGCCGGGTCCTCGCCGACCGCTTTCTGCCACAGGCGCACGGCGGCGATCACGACGAGCGATACGGCGGCTGGCGCGAAGCCCGCCATCCAGTCCGGCAGCCTGTCGTGCAGGTAGCTCTTGGCACCGATGCCCGCGAGCGCCATGATCATGAAGCCCGGCAGCATCCAGAAGAAGAGCGCGAGCAGTCCGCCCAGCGGCCCGGCGCGCAGTAGTCCCATGGACGTGACCACCTGCGTAGACGACGGACCGGGCAGCGCGGACGCGATCGAGAGCATCTCAAGGAAGCGTTCATCCGAGACCCACTTCTTCTTGACTGTGTGTACACATGTAGCAAGGGATGGGATGAGGCCACAGAGAGCTATACATTCACACAGGACAGAGCAAAGAGCGCAGGAACGTACAGACAAAGTTGTCGTGCGCGAGCGCCAGATGCGCCGGCGGGCCGCCGAACGAGAAGAGCGAGATGGGGATGATCGCGGCCGGCACGGACAGCAGGCGGCGCAGGTACGACTCCTGGTCGCGCTGCACCTCTGGCACGCCCCCTAGTAGCGCGTCGTGCTCCGTGGAAGCGTTGCGGCTCATGGTGATGATGAAGATGCTGGGGGTCCAATTGAGAAATGACGTGTGCCGGTTGTGGCACCACCGTCCCAACACGTGTTGTACGATGTACGTACAGAAAACCGATTAACATGGCGCATCACCCTGCAAGTAGGATTTTTGTCCCACTATCTGACGAAACTACGAATCTGGAGATTCGCTCAATTTTTCCTCATGCTGTATGATAGATGATCATTTTGTGTGGACCTCTGGGCTTGAGCTTAGGCTCAAATGTGTGTGGAGCTCACGAAGGACTTTCACTCACGAACTGCAGTAGGGGAGCGACATGTTCACAGGAACGATTGGCCAGCAATCGCAGGTTGCGATGCAACTACGTGAAGACAACGCCCACCTGAGCTCTACGGTTCTCTCTGCAATGGGTCTCGCAGGCGAGCAGATTGGGCTTTGCGAACCACATGCGGAGCTCTTCAGCCATTTTTCCTTTCTCAGTTGTGAAGAGCTCTAGAGCGAAATCGTGAAGTGACAAGATCTGGTTTGGGCATCCAAATGCTGGACTGCGTTCGTCACGCGCGGGTTAACTTGAGGACTGGTTAATTTATCCATTTGGTACGGGATAGGAGAGAGGTCGAAACAGTGTGTCCATAATCTTTGCCAAGTCACTCGAAGCAAATGCTTCAAGGTACTCCAAACGTGCTCGACTGAACTCCTCTGGGTTCAGCTTCGCGATTAAACCGACTCGTTTACAATCTACTTCCACATACGACTCGCAAGGACCTATCAGGCGGTACCTACAGATCAGAGCAGCGAGGCGGACGGCGGCAGGATGATCGTCTGCACCGAGTGCGCCGGCAGCGCCACAGTAAACGTGTTCTTGTCCGGCTGCTGCACCGTCGCCGTGGCGGAAGAGT
>JAASFU010000295.1:0-29124 GCA_023333955.1 Globisporangium paroecandrum | reverse complement strand
AGACGAGAATGGACCGCGACGAGAGCCAGAAGATTGAGCAAACTGGCTCGAGACTGTGTCATTAGACATTTTGTTTGATTTGGCATCAAATTGCCACGAAACCTCTTTATATACGTTTGAGTCACCTTTTGGAATTTTCCCAAATATCTAACATAGCTTGAGGTACTCTCAAAACCCACGACTCATGGGTTTGAATACAACTGTGTTGTGAATCATGGATGACCCGCCGCGACACATGTTTCAAAACCCATCATCCACCCAAACCTCTCATTGCTGTGTGTCAAATTCGTACTTTTTAGAATAGCATACAGTACTATGGCTCCATATTTTTTCTGCCTTCTTGCTTGTCAAGCTCTCTGAGTTGGATCACCAGATCAATCAAGCAAAATCGCATGGAACCAGCTGCAAGGGCGAGGTCATCCCGTCACACTATGCGTTCGCTTCTTCACCTGCCCTCTAATTCGCTGCGCTCTGCTCATGTTCTGGAATGTAAAACGTATGCGCCATGCCCAGCGCGTGCTCTGAATATGTGCCCCTTCGCGAGGTGGCCCCTTCGATCGGACAGAGTCCAGACAACCTTTGTTCCCCCCTCTCAGCCTTTCAAATACTCTGGCGCGCGGGTTCATTTTGTAGATGCGCATGTGCGCGCACGTTTGAAAAGAGAAATTTGTGTGGGTGTGGGTGTCAGTCAATCAAGGCGTGACTGAATCCGGACTCTCTGTGAATGAGTCCGACGGCTGGCCCTAAGTTCAACGGAATGACTCACGGTGATGATAGTTTTGTAATTATCGAGGAGGAATCTCGCCGCTCACAGCAAGCAATTTGCAGGTGAGACCAGTTCTAAATGTTCGAGAGACAACAACATCAGCAAATTACATATTAGGCGCGTCCACTGTGTCCCCATTTTCCCAGCGAAACAAATAAACATTCGCAGTGCGATGATTACAGCTATTTGATGGAGTGTTTACTATGGGAAGGGAAGTTCTGATGCTTTTTTTTTTCTCACTCACTCGGAAATCGCCCTTTGAATAACAGACAAATCCCAAGTCGTTCACAAGCTAACCATCACTTTACAATAGTAAACGTTTGCTTCGACCAGCTCCATCTTCTTGTGCATTTGATACTGCGCCAGCGCCGTGAAGGTGGCACATTATTGCATTTTGCATCCAAATAAACAGAGCATGATGGCGAAATGTCCATTTACTATTTGTATCGAAGCTTGTATCAGTTGCCTTTGTATCCTGTGAGAATGCGCCTCATATTTTGGTGGCAGAGCGAAATCGAGCTCTTTTCGTGCGTGCGACACGTACTTTGCGGGTTCGAAAAGCCCACCAAACCAAACCAAAGCAATCGCAAGGCAAGCGGCAGTTAGTGTGCACCCTTGCCTTGGTGTTTGTATGCGAGATTCGAATCCCTGTCTTCGCAGGCAAAACGGACAATCACTCTCGACAGAGTGGGACGCTTGTTTGCCGAGGTCTCTCGTTGTGCGCGTGTAGAAAAAGCGATGGTAGCGGGTAAAGACAACGCATGGCGCGTCATGTCCCAGCGCTGGTCGCCATGGCCTATTTTCCCTACTGTTGTTGCTGTATGGGGCGGCCTCCAGTCTCTGACCATTGGCAACAACTCGGCGTCCACCCGCGTGAACATCCCACGTCTGCAGGATGGCTGAAGGAGGATCTTTGAACCCCACTCACCCGTGGATCATTCTTTTCGAAGCGCGCGTTTGCACAGGCGACAGCAGGCAGCAGCTGGTATTACGTTGGACAGGAGTTGATGCACGCGGTCAGAATGACTTTGACAACGAGAGACGAGCAGAATAACAGGAAGAAACCACCGGAGCTCGAACGTATCTTTACGATGCTGGCGCATGCAAAGAGCAAAAAGCAGCATCCATCTGATCGAGCTCTACCCCATGCATCATGGACTGCATATACGCCGCTGCTACAGTACCAGTTCTCTGAAAGCATGACCAACTTTGATACTAATAGTGCACCACTTGCCAAGCCACGTGGCCATTATTCCATGACGACAGCAAAGCGTATCATACTCAAAAGGATCAAGTATGACAGGGATGTCACATCTCCCTCCGGTTCTGAAGTTGCTTCCTATCCGCCTGCAGATCAGGTCTCGCAGGTCGCGCTTCAACCATGTTTCCCATACAACGCCACCCTTTCCGCTTCCGCTCACCTGGATCATTGACCACCCAGATATCGATTCTCGCAGGTAGTACATCAAACGAGCAGAGATTGAAATGGGACCAGGCTATGCATGTATGTATGTATATGTGCTCCGCCATCATCGGCCACCGCCATCGCAGCAAAACAAAAGCAGTCCACGCGCGAAGCTTCGATCGGTCGCTTCAAACCTGTTTGCTTGTTGCATCAGCGAGTGCGACACGCAGAAAGGCGTCACGTTGTGAGAGGATATGTACCGGCGGCTTCGGCTTCGGCTTCGGCTTCGGCTTCGGCTTAGGCGCTTCGCAGTCGTCGTCTGAGCCGCTCGTTCGATAATTTTGATCCTCTTGCTGTCCGGTCCCTCTTTGCCCTGGGTGTGCCGCTCCTCGTTCCGCTCTCCCCTCCTCCTCCTTCCAGCCCAGTCAGCCCAGCCCAGCTCTTCAGCTTCCTCTCATTCTACAATTCGCTCTCTCCTACTCAGAGTCCAATCGTCCTCTCCCCAGTCCCCCCAGCAACCATGAAGTTCACCGCCGTTTTCGCTGCCGCCGCCGTCGCCATGGTCGGCTCTGTTGCTGCCCAGGACTGCACCACCGCCCAGCAGAGCGCCGCGTTCATCTCGCTCTCGAGCCTGCTTGCCGGCACCGACCTCGACAAGTGCGCGTCTGCCTCGGGTTACAACATGCTCCAGGCCTCCTCGACGCCAACGGACGAGCAGACCAAGAAGATGTGCGGCATCGCCGAGTGCAAGTCGCTCATCGCCACGGTCAAGAGCAAGAACCCGCCAAACTGCGTGCTGCTGATCCCAACCAGCCAGGCCAAGATGAACGTGTACACGCTCGCGAACGAGTTCGAGCCAAAGTGCGCGGCCTTTGCCTCCCCAGCGCCAGCGCCAGCCACCTCGGCGCCAGCCCCAGCGACCCCATCGACGCCAGCGACCCCATCGGCTCCATCGACCCCAGCGACCCCAGCGACGACCCCATCGGCTGCCACCCCAACGGCCACCCCAACTCCAACCAAGCCAGTCTGCTAAGCGGCTCGCTGGACGGGCTACCTGTCGCCTTCCTTCCGCATGACCGATCGCTTTGGCTTAACAAAAGTGTCATCGGCTGTGTGTGTGCGGGTGAGCGCGCAGGTCCTTTCGCCTCCGTATTTTGTATCTAGTCCTCTTTTTGAGAAGAAGAACCAGCAGCGCATTGTAAAAGCAACCACCCAAAGTAGTAATGAATGCCGTTTGATCCTCTTCGCTGAAGTTTGAGTTTGGTTTTGTGGTATCTATATCATTCGTCGACAGGCGAGCTAGCGAAAGATCGCATTAGCTCCACTCGGAGATCGTTCGTGAGCTTCCTCAGTGATCATTTCGACTAACAGCGCTGGACGAATTCGTTCACGAGCGCCGCGTTGACGGACTAACTCCTCCGCTATCTTGTCGTCTGCGAGCGATCCATCGAGAGATCCTTTTTGCATATTCCGACGTTTTCAAACTGCGGCGGTGGTGAGACAAGATGGATGGACAATGAAGCTCACTCAAATGTTTGTGAACTTTGTGTGAAGACGAGACCTGGTTGCCCCTCAAATAGCCAGAGAGATCTTTCGCGCTATGATCCACGATCCATGATCCTATGTACAATAAGTAGCTCCTCAACTCAACTCGTCTTCAACATGGATAACTGAAGTTTATGTGTGGCGTGCTCCTCTGGTTTCGGCATATCCACGAAATTCGTCACAGAGATCGCCACCACGTCGAGGCACCGACACTGACGTTTTCGTTGGACTCGCTCCCCTGATCTTGTAAACAACAGCCCACGCACGCACAGGAGCTGCGCGTGAGTCAGGATGGTGCGAGTGCAACATGTCTGTGCACTTTGTATTTACATTTACTTCTGTACGCGCGCGTTCGCTCGTTCGAGATGGCCTCAACATCACACATTTCCAAGCAAGTCCCACGCATAAACCGCAGCGCCCTTGGGAAAGGATAAACAGCTCGACGTCTCAAGTCGAGTCAAACTTATGGGCATGGACACTCGCCGTCCAAGAGTAAACCACAGAGACTTCTCATAGACGTCGACACCGTTGCCCCACGAAAGAGAGAAAGAGAGAGAGGCGAGCGAAGGTATTTTTCGCAACGCGAACCATTTTCCAAAATGGTCATCGCTTAAAGGAGACTTTCGTTTTTTTCCGTTTTCTTTCGTTTTCTTTCGACCGACTGATGCACAGAGGGAGAGACCCGTAGAGCTATTGTAAGATCTACGGTATCGGTAGCCACTATGATTCCCCAAAAAGCCTCCATTCTTGAACCATGGAAAATGGTGAGCAGGCAGCACCCGCCGCGCCGCGACTCAGCAGCAGCAGCTAACCCGAAGGACACGAGAGAGAGTGTCACCGCCGCGCTCGAGCAGGTCCAGCGCCGGCGGGAGCTGCTGTCGCGCGGCGTGGTCTCGGACCAGCGCACCGCGTCCTCCCGGCATGACTCGCTCTCTTCTTCCGGTGGTGAGGCAGCGACGCCTGGTGGAGGACACCGCGGACAGATGCTGCAGCACGCGGCCATGGGCATGTTCTCACGCCCCGACCTTGACGAAGACCATGCTGCATATTCCCAACACCAGCATCAGCAGCAGCAGCAGCAGGTCCATCAGAGGCAATACGTGCACGGAGAGCACGCTGCTAACTCTGGAGATCCACGATCGGCTCTGAAGAGCTCCTCGTCAGCGACCCCTCAGCGCATCACGTGGGTGCGCAAACCCGTGCAGCGGCTACACCTTAGAGAAAGTACAATCGACGAGATCGGCAGCATCGAGTTCGCGACCATGGCGTCGCTCGCGAGCATGCGACGGCTCATCGACCAGTTCTACCCGCTGCCGAGCAAGCGCGAGTACGAGTTCTACCACCCGCTCCTGCGCGTTCGCATCGACCCGAGCGATGAACCCAACATCTTCCCTGCAGACTTTCCCAACATCCTGTTCATCGTGCTTCCGCAGCCACACAAGCCCAAACCAGCGCCGTCAGTGGCAGCTACAGCAACATTTCATCGAGACTTGTATGACCAAGGGACTTCAGGCGCCGGTGGTCATCGAGGAACCAGGACGATCGAGCGTGCTTCCACACCTTCTGAGAAGACTAGGAAAGCTGTAGCGACCGCCACCTCGGCGGTAGAGTCTCGCCCAGCGACGCCCAGCCAGCCTGCTGCGTATCGAGACTTTGCGTTCCGGAATCAGATTCTCAGTGGCGTTCGGTGCGATGTCACGATGCGCGAGTTCCAGGCGAAGAGCATGGTCGGCGTCAAGGTTCTTGTGAAAGAAGGTGTGTGTGCAGGACGGACGACGCCGATCAAGTGGCTGCGCATGGACCAAGTCGATCTCTTGGTGAAACACATTGCAGCAGCAGCAAATGGTACGTACGTCTCTACTCTATCTCTGTCTGAGCGCTCGATGGTCACTTATCACCTCTATGGTGCTGTTATCATGCAGACACACCAGCCAAGCTTCAGCTCCTGATCATCAAACTGGCGCTGCAGCTCCCAACGAGTGTGTTCAGTGACCTCTGCGTTGTGATCTCCGACGAAAAAACTGACGTTACCGTCACACAGTTAGAATCTTCAACAACTTCAAACGCCTCCGATGCACCGGCCACCACCACGCGCATCGACGCACGAGGTCCTGCAATCAGCTTGGAGGACAGACTACCACCGGGACTTCAAGCAACCGGATCGACTCCTACTCTTCCATCACCCTTACCAGCAAGTAGTGATGGTGATGGGGAAACTTTGCCTTGTGATACCGAAAGTATTCCAGAAGCAGATCATGAGTGCAAACCTAGAGTTAGTCAGCAGCAGTCGAAGAACGAGCGTCCGCACGAAGCAGACGTATTCCGTCGAGACCACCCGCCACAAACCGAAACCACGGTTGAAAAGGAGCCTACAATACCGCACGCTGAGAAGCCTGGGTCATCTGAGATTGAAGACATAGTGATTTTAAAGCATGAGCACGCTGATGTCACTTCTGATCGTCCAGTTGCTCTTGATGAAAGTGAACAGCCCCGCTCCATTGCTGTCCAATTACCACAGGACGAGGAGAGTGAGTCCACTACAAAACATATCGACAAGCAACTGACGGAAGTGCCTACTCCCCTCGAATCAGCCATTCAGAGCTCGCGAATTGACGAAAGCTCAGTGCTCGAGCCTCCCGATGACAGCCCACTGAAGCGGCTCGCGGACCCAGAGCTGGAGCTGAGCGATTTTGATCTCTCTGATTTTTAGTACGTACCTCCGAACACCGAGGGTCAACAGCCAACAAAGCAGGAGGGCGGACCCGACTCGCTAGATACTCCGGCTTCGGGCGCAGTTAATGCAGCAGAGAGCGCTGGTGATGATCTTTTTGGGAATACAGAGTTGGAAGCCAGGTCACCAGAGCTTGAGATTCCGATACCTGTCTCGGCGGACGACGAAGACGTCGATGCAAGTTTGCACATTCCTGGAGTTACCGGCGAACCACTGACTCCGAGCCAAACACCAGCGAGTGCTGCACAGCCAGTTGATCTTCCCCAGTTCAGCCGACAAGCGGAGACCAACCCGCTCGCTGAAGCCAGAGCTCTTCGCTTTATTCATGCTATTGTGGAGAAGTTCACTGCGAATTTCGAAGCCGCCTTTCACCAAACCGCGAACGCCGCAACCAGCTCCCTCGCGCTGTTCACCGCAGACCAGCTGCAGAAATCGCTTCTCCACTACAAGATCAACCACGTGGAGTTTGGACTGAACAGCGTGTTCCTGGCGCTCGAAGACGACCTGTGCGCTCACTCGGAGCTTCTGGCTTCGTCAGTCGACGCACTACTAAAGAAGTACTTGCTGGCCCTGTTGCCGCCGCGACCGGAATCTGCTGGACGTGGTGCTACCATCGCCAATGAAGATCTGTCCGACTTCGCGTGGTTCTTTCGAGTGGAGAGCGCACTGAACGTGCTGTCCGACATGCGGTCGTGGCACGAGCCGACTCGGATCCGCATTTCGTGCATCGAGAAGCACTCTATCAACACATTTCTTTCCCCGGCCTCTGGAGCAACAGCAGCAGCAGCAGTAGCTTCCAATGATCTCAAGGCCTCCTCATCAGCGTTCCGCCTCTCGGACAAGGACCGCGAGCTCCTCTCCGGCGTGCATGCTAATGAACACTTGACCTCGGTATTCGACGTTTGGTTGTCCGACGGGCTCGAGATCTTCTACCTCTTTCTCTACACGTTTCTCAACTCGCATCGGAACGCAGGCTCCGGTGGAATCACGAAGTTGAATTTCTGCCGCACGCGAGTCGAGCGTATCCAGGCGACGGTGCAGAAAGTGATCAGCTTCGACCCGACAGCGTGGCGCAAGATGGAGTTCTTCTACAGCGAGATCGAGGATTTCTCCATGGCAACGCGCATAAAAGAGCTCATGGGGCCGTTCCTCAGCAGCCAGAAAGCGTACACAAAAGCACTCGAGGCGTGCATTTTCTTCCCGACGCTCGCGGCGTTTATCTCTAGAAAGGCTCAGCACATCTCGCAAAGTGTGGTCGAGTTCGTCAAGCGGGAGAACCAGCTTCTGCTGCAACAACAGCAGCAAGGTTTGCTATCACCATCGTCGAGCACTCCGAGTCTATCTCAGTGTTGCTTGAGCTCTTTTCGCGAACAACTGGAGGTCGCAAAGCTAGACGCATCGTCGCATTTCGAAGGGTATCTGAGAAACATCGGGCTCAAGACCATCGACATGGACAAGATCAACAAAACTCGCAGCGCTCGCAGCTTGTCGAGAGTGAATTTGAGTGGGAAGCACTCGCTGGCGGCCCACCACGAGTGCGAGCTCATGGGGTCAGACTTTGCGCTTCACCTTCGGCCGCGCTGGAACCAGGAGAAGCTCAAAGCGGCGCAGATCAATCGCTACTTCTTCCATGGCGAAGCCTCAGTCGCAATGGAAGCAGTGTACGTGCGCAGGAAAGTTGATCTCGAGGAGCTGCAGAGCAAGACTTGGGAAGGCCTGCAGCACTACGCAGAGGACGATATCCGCGAGGCATTCCGACTGCTGAGTAGTGGTGCTCTGCCGAAAAGTGGGAACATACTGCTTGCAGTCGGAGTGAACGCGCTGCATCTGGACTTGCTAGAGGGCAACTCGAGCTTCCATGCGATGGTTCTGGAGAACCCGAGAGTGCAGTCGCTGTCTATGGGGTACTTTGTGTCAAAGGACACCGACATTGCGGCAATCCGCGTTGTCTTTCGCGTTCACGTTGACACTGAGAGTCTTCAGCAGCAGCTCCAGGCGCTTGCTGACAAAAGCAACGGTTCTCCTCTCACCCTGTCGGTGACGAATTCCGTGCAGAAATTGATTCATGCTGGGAAAGAAGACGTGCTGGCACACGCACTGGCCGCCAACTGCCTGGGTTTCTTGTTTGGCTGTCTCGACGACTCTCGAGAGCAACGATGGCGTGATATCGCATTTGGAGGCGACTTTTACGACTGCATTGCTGCCTCAAACGTTGGAATGCAGTATCACCGTGAAGCAGTATTTGACTGCATGAGTGCGCTGATCGAGTGGATCCCGAAATCGCTCGCGGCAGTCACGAAACGGAACCTCTACATTCTCACAGAGCTCGTAGTACTGATTCGAGGCACCTCGCCAGCGGACGTGAAACTCATTGACACTGCGATGAGAGTGTTGAAATCGCTCTGTCGTCCGCGAGCAACCCAATCGGCGGGCTTGCTCCGAACCGAGCCGTTTACCGACTTCCAGCGCAAGTTTGCTGCGGAAGACGGTTTGAAGTTCCTCATCGACGCCGCAGACTTGGTGGCAGTGGCATCACCCGCACGACAACTTGCGCTTGAAGAGATGATCCTGAATCTGATGAAAGCAGCCGAGTTGTGCTCGAGCAAGCCTGCGCTCCTGGTGCATTGGCGACACTGGGTGGCGTACTTCATTGAGAACGGCGCATGTGCTTCCACGCGAGCGAACGCTGAGTTTCTGCCGCTCTTGCTGCAAGAGATCCACAATATGTTCTTTGTCCGCAATACAGACAGCGACTGGGAAAACAAGGTGATGATGGTATCGTGCGGCTGTGGATGCAAGGGCTCTGCGCCAGAGTCGCTCAAGAGCGCAGTTGGCGTTGTGAAGTTGTATCTTGGATTGCTCTTGAAAGACAAGGGTGTGCTCTGGGGCCAGGACGGGATGAAAGGTCCCTTGGACTGCCTTGCGTTCTTCTCGTGGACACTCGCCACCGACTCAGCCTCAGTGTCAGCACCAGCAGCAAAGTCCCCTCAATACCAGCCACTGCAGCTGTCGATCTTTGATGCGCTCTGTGCGTTTCTCGAGCGGATGACGAGTGCGGACCGTCTACTTCATTTTCTCTCGGACTTGACGCCAAAGTTGGTCGAATTGCTGCTGATCCTCAAAGACTCCCTGCTGCAACGCTCAGTCTTGAAGGTACTGAGTCTCGCGATGGAGCTGGCGATTGAAAAAGCGGTCTGGAAGAACTCCGTCCAGCCGTTCTTGAGCTCGTTGTACAGGATAATCCGAGCCTTTTGCTCTCCTGCCGCTGTTGAGAGCCTCGCCTCAAAGATGAATGCGCTCATGGTTGAGACGCTATTCCATCGTGATCCTGTGCATACCTGGGGGCTGCCCAGCCACGAAGACGACACAACTGAAGCCTTGAGAAGGTTGTTTCACGAAGAGCACTTCACAGTGCAGCAAGCGCGTGCTGTTGCCCATCGCGGTGGTGTCTCATCTAGAGGTCGGTCTCTGCTTGAGTCGCTCATCGAGCTGGCGATGCTACCGCCAGAGTCTCCTCTGCAGCAGTTCTGTCTGAGTCCGATCCTGATCGGGCTCGGATGGCTGCTGAACAACGCGATGTTGGCTGGAGACTGCGCTGAGCTTGGATTGGATCTGATTCTGCAAGGGTTGATCGAAGGCGAACATTTCCCGCGATGTATCCTTGCTGCCAGGGTCTTCTGCGTCCTCCACTTCCAGTTGCTGCCGACAAAGCGCGCGTTCAGCGATAATGCGCTCAAACGACTTGGAAACGCGCTAACCATCACGATGGGGGCGGGAGCGCGAATGACTCTGTCGCACCTGGACGCCTCTGGTAGCGCTGAGCAGCTCCGCTTTTCGGCAGATCAGTACGACAGCTACTTGGTTCTCGAACGCTTCGACGAGATCAACACCAAGGGTGACGCTGCCTTCAGCCTCGAGCATCGGACGTTTGGCGATGGAAGCAGCAGCAATTTCCAAGATCTGATCTGGAAAGACCACGAATGGGGAGATCCCGAGCGAGCGACGACGAGCAAACTCGTGGCTTTTCTCAACCTGCTCGCAGTCTTCTCGTGTCTGACAAGCAGCGTCTGTCAGGTGAAGCACAGCGAGAAGCTCAAACAGATCCAGCAATTGCTCTGGGTACAGTTGATGATTTAGTGACTTTCTCGATGCTTCTCGTGTCACTGCTGGACATGCTGCGCGATGGCTCACTTGGTTTGCATCGCTTTCTTTGTAGCGCTTCATTCGCGACCGCGAGTTTGTCTTGGAGGGTCACATGGCGCTGTACCTCTTTGCGCTGCGCAATATTGTGTTTGCGCTGGGGTCGGAGCTGCCGAGCCTGAGTGTGCCAATGTACAACGACCTCGTCTTCTTGCAGAAGCTGCTGGCGTACCCCCGGAAGAGATCTTCCAAGCTGCTTGCCGTAAGTTATCTCGCTATCGTCTTGCTGCTAAGCCCAGGCTCTAATTTGTACAACGCTAAGCAACATCGCCATGATGTATACATGTAGGAGCTGGCGTCTGGATTGCTGTGGGCTCTGGCGTCTGCTTACGAGAGCACTGCGGTGCTGTCCCTGCCATTTATCGCCGAGTTTGAAGACTCAGAGGCGACTGCGACGCTCCCTGCTGCTCCAGTCGCGCCAGGATCAGTGCCGCAAGTGCCAAAGACCACGGGGATCGGCTTACTCTCAGAGAACATTCTGATCAAGTTCAACCACGGAGGCGCGATCGACTGCGACATCGCAGCGCTCAGCTTTCTGCTACAGAGCAAGCTGTGCGACGACACCTTCTTCCGCCATCACGACTACCCTTTCGTCATCAAACTCCTCGACAGCGTGTATCAAACGGGCCTGTCGGGATCTACAAGGAAGAAAGCGGACTTCTCTGACAGCGAAAAGCAGACCCACCACGTGCCGTTGTTCGGCACCATGCTCTTCTACACCCAGCACCTCCCCCGCCACGAGAAAGAGCTGATCCAGCTGTGCCGACTCGCTCACAGCTGTCTGCTTGGTCTTTTCCGCTCCAAGCCCTCGGCCATGGAGAGCATGATCCCACGCACGAAAACGAAAGTGCTCCGCCTTTTGCTGGACCAGGATAGCACGCTTCTTCTCCACCAAGTGGTGCTCTGCATCGTCGTACACCTGAGAGCACATCCACTGAAATGCTCCGAGTTGGTTGAGCCAACGGTAGTCGACACTCTGCTGGCATTAGCGTTTGCGCCAACGAGTTCGTTGTCACTTCGGGCGACAGCGTTTACATGCCTGCGACTCATGCTTATCGACCCAAAATGCCAAACGAAGCAGTACGGACTTGAGGAGAAACTCGTTGGTGCTCGCCATAGCATCGTGTCGAGTTTCCGAGATGCGAGCTTTGAAGTCAAGAAGCAGGCGTTGATCCTCGCAGTCGACTTTGTCTTCCACGTTCAGCAGAAGCAAATCGTGCAGGAGTTCACCAAGGTCTTCACCGAATCGTCAGAGAATCAGACGCTGTTGGCTGACCTCTTCACCAGTCTATCAACCGGGTTTGATACAAATCCGGAGACTGGGTACGTTCTGCAGCTTCTTGTGAGACTGGTCGTCCGGCTGGATCTTATTGCACTCACAGACACGGAGCAGCTCGTCGGCGCGATTTGCATGATGCTCCGAGTGCAAAGTGACTCGACCTTTCTGCGTCCGCTCTTGTGCAACTGCCTGTTTCGAATCGCATCGGAAGCGCAGAAAGCGGGGTCATTCGCTCGAAAGACGCGCTTGAACACGATCACCGACCTTCTTACGGAGCGCCTAACCTTAGGAGAGCTGCGGAGTGTCGGCGGGTTGCTGGTTCTGATCGCAGAGCAGCACGAAGGTATTCGACGGTACCTCAACCACGCCGACTCTGGCTGCATCGCCAAAATCAGCCGTGTGCTGGGCTCTTTCTTTGAAACCTCGACTGATGGAGCTCCAGCCGCTGAGAGTAGTAGCTCCTCGCAAGAAAACGACGGTTTGTATGACGAGCTTTCGGCTTCAGGCCCTTCCGGTGACCAGGAAGCCAGGTACGTGGTCAAAATGGCTGCAGGGAAACGCGTGTTCATCTCCCACTTCATAGACGACATCTACGAGCAGGTACGAAGGTTGCATCTCGCCGATATAACATGCCTCTGGGGTGACCGACTGTGTCTCACGACTGCTTACCATCGTGTCCGTTAGTTCTTACACTTGCTGGCAGTTCTGGGTCGTACAGCACAGGTCGAAGACGAGCACTTTGGCTGCACTTGCGTGGCGAAAGAAGGATGTTCGCATTGTAGCCCGTGTGATCTAATCGCAAAGGTGCGTACCATGCACCAATCATAGCTGCTGCATAGTACAGCTCTGGCTCATAGCATAAATTGCTTCGTGTGTCTGCCTTCCAGGCAGCATGTGGTCGAGCAATCACCCGATTCCTCATCTCTCGACTAGTTCTACTCCGGTCCAGCTACGACTTGGCGTACTTCCTCGGGTCTTCGGGCGTTGCATCCAAGCGACCAGAAGCGCTGAGCCTCCACCTGCTTTCAAGCTTGTCGTTTAGCCATTCCAGTCGCCAGGAGATCTCGCAAGGGTATGGGAGTGACTGGAGCTGGGTCAGGTGGATCATGAATCGCTGCGTGGTTGAGCGATCCGAGCCTGATCATCTTTCTGATACAACGAGTGATCGAGCGCTCGAAATGGCGCGGATGGCTGTCATGTGTCTCGGACAGTTCTGCGCAGACGAAGGTAAGGAAGCACCCAATGTGTCGTAGCAGTCTGCTTCTTGTAGTCCAGCGATGCAGTTTGACTCACAACTTGCCGGTTTGTCAACGCAGCTGTGGCATTCTACGTTATCTCCCAGCGTGAGTTTCTCCTCTCGCTGTTCTCACACGTGTCGTCACGCGGGCAAGTGTACGTGCTGAGCTGTTACTAGTTATTTTGGAAGCGTATCGAGCTTGGTTGATGAAACTTGGGTTCTCTGTCGTCCTTGGATATCTAGCGCTGACTCTGTTCAAGGACTGGACCTCCAGCGCGCGGCACTGTTTGCCATCGCCCGTCTGGCAGAGTACCGGAAGATCGTGGTAGACCCGCTCTTCCAAGAGAAAACGGGGAGCTTGCTTGCTCATGTCGATGATCTTCGATATGATCCCGTCTCGCTCGCGAACGCGATGATTCTCACGCGGAACTTTGCTCTCTTCACCCCGAAAATGCAAGGTCGCATCGCTGATGCGTCCAACTTGGCTACTCTCGCTGAGATGCTACTGTCAGAAGATGGCGGCATTGCTCGCATTGCGGCAGATGTGCTCGCGCACGCGTTGTACTTTGAGAAACCCAAGTCGCGTCCTCAGATGGTGACGTCCGGGACTGTCAGCGGCGGGCTCTCTAACAAAATTCAGTCAGCAGTAGGTTCGTTTTCTGACTCGCTCGAAGCGAAATCGCCAGCTGAAGACTCGCGCCGCGCGTTTTTGCCGAGGTGGAAGAGGTTATTCTGCGCTTCGATGGTCGAAGAAGACGGGGACATGCAGCTGCTTGATCAAGCTCTAGACGATGCGTGTTCAATGCTGGGAGCTCCTACACGAGCGGAGCTTCTGCGGGTTGTCTTGGAGCTGCATTTGCGTCTGCCTTCGCCTGGTTATGCGAACACATATCTTGGAGCGCAAAACGAAGGCTCACACGACAGTCAATCCGACATGATTGCAGAACGAGAACATTTGCCTCCGATCGAGAATGCTCGTTTAGTACAGCAGGTCCTACCTGCGCCGTTCCGAAACTCCCCGGAGCCGGACGACACCAACTTCCACGGGTCCGCGCACTTGTGGCGATTTCTCCGGAAGTTGTGGTTGATTACCATTCAAGGCAGTTCTGCTGCAGCTTCTCCGAGCTTCAATCCATTGCTGAACCAGGTTCAAGCCATCTTGTCGCGGTGGAAGGCGCAAAGGAGTATCACATTCTCTGAGCTGACGCACACACGGCGCGCTCGTTTTCTCGGGTTTGCGGTCAGCGTGATGGAGATAGTCCCGGAGATGGCTGCGTCCAGCGTGGCGATTGATGACGTTGTGAGCATCGCCGATGAGTTGCTCGCGAGTCCAACTACCTCTGGGGTGGTCTATCAGCTCCTCTACACGGTGTGCAAGCAGTCTGGCGAAAGCATCGACTGGGTCGCTCGGCATTTTACAATGAATGATGCGGTCGGCGACGATGAGGCTCCCCATATGAGCCACGCATTTCGTAGCCTCATCCAGGGTGTGAAGCTGGAGTACCTAGTTATCAAACTCAGCGTCTCCAAGATCAAAGGGCAAGAAACGGACAACATGGTGTCCATGCTTGATCCTCGAGTCCCGCCGACTTCTGCTGTGGCGTACGCCGTCGGACTTCTGAACATCATGTCCACCCGATCCCCAGCTGTGCTTCCGTGGTTTGTCGAGTGTCAGGGTGTCCAAGTAATCTTTAACTTGCTACTGATGAACTCCGCGTACGCCAAGTCTCTGCCGCCAAACATCCAGAGCATCTTCTCATTCAGCCTTGTCGAGATGCTGGCGCGCGTGCTGCACTTGTACCCAGACACTGCGCGATATATCATCGCTGACGCACGCATTTTACATCACGTCGTTCGGCTTGTGTACGCGCTGAAGTCGCGCACGCAGCTTGCAGCGCTCGAAGTTCTCCACAGCCTCAGCAACTCCTCCCCGAAAATCCGAGGCATGCTCTTCCGCTTAGAGTACTTCTCGTCTTCATTGTGCGTAGTTGAGGATTGGATGGCAGACTGCTTTCAGACGCGCTGCACGGAGTTGCAAGTCTCGCCTGCGCTGCGACCGCGAGAGATCGTGGAACTCGCGCATCTGACCCAGCTGCCGTTCTTTATGGACCTGAAGACCACAGAGATCATGAGACTTTCCATGTGCTTTGTTGAAAGTCGCTTGGTTGAAGAGGATTCGCTCATGATCATCGTCGGTGATGGCCGATTTGGGAAGATGTCATCGTGGATGGTTAGCGAAAATTTTGGTTCGGAGCTTGCGCAAAAGCGATTCAGTGACTTGCGAGTGATGAAGCGTATCGACGAGGAGTTCAAGCACGTTGTGGCCAAAAAGAATGCGGATGGCTCGCTGATGATGTACAAAATCCAGAAAGAAGGCTGCTGGCGCTGCACGACGGAGTTGACTCGAAAGAGCATCGCCAAGCGGATCGAGCAATTCGTGACGCGAGATGAGCAGTTCTTCGGGCACCTGCGCCACAAACACGCGTCGAGCGAGCTTATATCGCGAGCGTGTCGGCTTCTGATTGAGGATCGCGCGGAATTGGTGCGTCGGGCCGCGTTCTCGAAAAAGCTCTTGGAGGAAACAGTCTTCAATTCCATCAGCAACAAGACGCTGAGCGATTTGTTGAGTCTGCTGACTACCTCTCACCTCTTTTTTGGAGTTGCGCGCGATAAACTTGCCTGCCTTGCCTATCGGTTGAGCTCGCCGACCCTTCTCACGCTTGAACATCTTGGCGCCGATCAAGTGGCAATGGTTCTGGATGAAGGTGTGAAGTACCAAGTTCACGTCAAGAGTCAGAAAACAGCCAATAATGATGGCATGATTGAGGGATCCTTGCTTCGAGGCGGCATTCTCGGATTCCCCGAATGGCTCACTGGTGGCGAAGGAAGTGGCGTACTTGTTGCCTCGAACACTCACGTGAATCGAACCAGAGTACTTGCAGTCGCCATCACGTACCAAGACTTGGAAGCAGAACTTGGAGACTCGGACACACAGCGTCTCATCCAGCGCTGTCGAAAAGAACTTCAGGTCGGCGGTGCGCGACAGCTCCTAGATTTCATGACATCATCAATAGCGCTCTCAAACGACCCATCAAGCATAACTGGTGAGCGAAGTCGTCTGCAAAGCGCTGCGATGTTGCTGCTTCGACAACTTTTGTCATCTCGCGACTTTGCTGCCAGAATGCTCACGAACACGTGGGCTGTCCAGATCATCTGTGAGGTTGCTGTTTCGGCATTACCGTCTCCCATTGTCAGCGCAGCATTAGAGATCCTGGGCGTACTCGTAGAAGACGAAGTCCTCTGCAAACGTTTTTGTGCGCTGGAGATTCCTTTCTTTGGAGATGAGAGCAGTCAGCGTAGTTGCCCGCTGTGGGCTACGAAACTAGTCGCATTCACAGGTCTGGTGGACCACTTTTCGGTCTCACAGTGGGCGACAAACGCGCAAGTGCTGACATGGTTCTTCCGCATCCAGCACCACGTGTTTAAGAATGTTCCGACAACATTCAAGAACATCTCAGACATCTGGACAGCCGAGTACTTGCAGCAGCGCCAGTTTGTGATCCAGCAAGATCGGAATTCCAAATTTCAAACGGCAGAGGTTGTTGCGGCACACTTGATCCAAGGAGCTCGCTCTCATGCTGGAGTTCTGTTGGAGCGAGGTCGCGCTATCACCTTGCACTTGGACGTAGTAAGCGTTCTCACCAGCACCTGCGTTCCAATTCGATGCGTCAATCTGGTGAGCTTGGTCAGTTTCTTCTGCTCCGACGCTACTTTGCGAGACCAAATGTGGACATCTTCTCGCATTTCGATCGCGTCTTTCGATCATGTTCTTCTCACTGTCGCGGTGGATCTGCATACGTTCCATAAATCATCTCCTTCATCAACTGGGCGCCGTGATGATACACAGCGCCAGATGATACGAGCCTACTGCGAGTTCATCCTTCTCATTTGTGCCAGCGACGTTGACGAAGAGTGCGACCTGGCATTCCGAGAGCGAGTTGAGCTCCGATTCTCAATCCTTTCGACCCTGATCCAGTTGCTCTCGACCTTTGAAGCCCTGCGTCTCGTACGTGATGCT
Source organism: Globisporangium paroecandrum (assembly GCA_023333955.1). Classification (NCBI taxonomy): domain Eukaryota; phylum Oomycota; class Peronosporomycetes; order Pythiales; family Pythiaceae; genus Globisporangium; species Globisporangium paroecandrum. The sequence continues at coordinate 11,883 of JAASFU010000295.1, read as the reverse complement.
GTCTATATCTTTTGCTTATGCGTTACCATATTGACTGGAAGAGCTCACTTGAACTGTCTGTGGTGCTTATGGTGTTGCGATCTTTCCCAGGTGCTTCTTCGATGCATCGAAGTCATTTGTCTGGAAACGCCCGATAATTGCGCGAAAGCGCAGGCTGCAACGATACGGGTCGCTCAACCCGACCGTCGGATCCCATTTGTCGAGTTCATCATGCAAGGCATCGAGGACTTGCAAGCCACCATCGGATCAATTGAGCACAGTTCTGAAGTCGAAGCGATCCTGCTGTACGTCCAAGCGCTTTCCCATTCGTACGAAGGTGTAAAGATGTTCAGTCAGAAAGGGTTCGTCACCATCGCGATGGGTTTTCTGCGAATCCTACCAGACACCCCGACTGCTGGACATCTCTTGGTGTGGCGGGCGCTGGCGCTGACGCTGCAGAATTTCTTCGAGTACGCACGAGACGACTTTCTGCAGAGTGCTGGGGAGACTGCCGTCCACACCTTGGTGCGTTTTTTGCGCAGCTGTCGGATTGGTACCGCATCGATCGAGAAAACTTCATTCTGGGCAGAGTGTTGCGCGATTTCCTTCGCTTTCTTGTGCTCTACATGACTGACGCAACTTCCCGTCAGCAGGTCGACTCGGCGTATTTCCAAGATCCGGTCAAGTTGAGGCTTGTGACGGACCCTTGCTACCACTGGATCGCTAGAGATAAACGCGGCTTGATCTCGGGAACAAATTCAGGACAGACATCCAAAGCAAACTTGCAAAAGCTCGACTGCGACCTGGAAATCGCCAGTCTGGAGTTACTCACCAACCTTGTCCAAGACGAAGCGATCACCCGTGCACTAGCTGGTCAAAAAGAGTTCACTGCTCTTGTGAAAATCATCTTTCAGGCACTGGGTAACGAAGAGATGCTCATTCGCGACCAAGCTCCTGCGATCTTGCGCTTCCTGTGCTTCTTCATGGAGCAACTGACAGTGATCGACCTCACAGCATCCGAGTTTCTTCGAGTGGTTTCTGTTCCGATTCTCACTCGCATTTCCCAATCAAGTCGTGCTTCGAGCTTGATCCTTGCTTACACGACACGTCAGCTCTGGCTGTATCAAGCTGCCAGTGTTTCCAGTTGCGACGGTAGCATCACGGACTCGTTTGGTCTGTCTAGGGGTGAGGCTAAGGGGATTGCGACGGTGGTAATGGATCGCTCCAAAGTCATCTCTGCGAATCCGAGAGTCCTGTGCAACGTTCTTGGACTCATCGCCGATCTCCTACAGCACGGAAGTAGTCTTTTTCGACAACACTTCGATGGTGATGATGATGGAGGAAACTTGCTTGCTCGTCTTTTGCGGATGTTACTTCCCATCTATCGTGGTGAACAAACCACACAACTGGACAAGGCCCTACAAGCCGTCAACACACTTCCGCTTGATGGTGGAGATCCGTTCTCGGCGGTGCGATGGGAGAGCGATGCTGTATCGTGTTCGGAATACCTCACTCTCGGCGTGCTTCATCAATTCACCCGCTGCTTCCGGCACGTGTCACAGAGTGATTTGCTACTCCTTCTTGGCAAAGAGACTCCATCACGAGCTGACCGCGTGTTTAAGCCCGAAGTCTTCATCCCTTCTGTCCAGTTGCTATGTGGATTTCGCAGCCCACAGTCCAAGTTCTTGCGGACACTAGCTCAGGATTCGCTTGGCATGCTCGAAAATGTGTTTCGAGCGTTCATATTTGCTGGCGACACCGAGATACGGCAGTCCAGGGTGCGAGAGTACAGACGGATCGGGAAACAGGAAAACTTGCTCAGCCCCTGCTTCTCGTTGCTTGAATCGTCAGATCTTCAATTGCAGTACCAGGTCCGTTTCTCATCATTCCCCCTGGTTGTCTTCCCCAGCAGCACCGTTGTTCGGCTGACCTTTACCATGCTTTCCTTTTTCAATTCTGTAGGCTTTGAGCCTCCTAGCTGTGTACTGCGAGCGACATGTCACCGTCTGGGATGAGATCCAGAATTTGCACTGCCGAGAAAGCAAAGATCTGCTGGGCGCACTGATCGCATGCGTTACGCGTGAGCACAACGACGGCCAAATCGCTCTATCATGTGAGGTAGTAGTTGGCGCTTTGCGAGTCTTCAATCTCCTGGTTGAATTCTCGTACATGGCAAGTGTTCACGCCTACAGCTTGGGATGCTTGGAGCGTTTCGTTCCAGCGAGGGCTAGCGGCAGAGTCGCTAGCAGCCCCGATCTACATCGCGAGTTCGAGCTGGAATGTCTGCGAGTGTACCACTTTGTACTGCGGATGCACACAGACGTGCGAATCGCCAGTCAGGTAGTGATCCAGGAGCTCTGGAGCTTGCTCTACAAATGGGTGGTGAGATTGTCATCAACCGGCGATACGACCACGGTATCCATCGCGCTCGGTTGCATCGGCGATTGCCGTTCAGTACAAATTGGACTCACAAATTTGTGCAGTCTCGAATGGGATACCCACGGCGAGCGGTTTTTGCAGCGACTCGCTGGCATCGCTGGCTCAGAGGAGTCCGTTGACGACGAGCAGGAGCACCTGCACATCCGCCAAAATGCTGTTCGGGCTCTAGAGGTGTTTTGCTCGAACCAGGAAATACTGGACCGAGTCTGGGATAGTCGAGAGCTTGCGCTAGGCTTGCTGGCTAACTTGACCGGCAGCAGTCCACTATATCACGATCGCATCCAGCTCATCTCGAAGATGATCAAGATGAAATGCCATGCTTGCAGGTACACCGATGGCCCCCACTTCACGTCGTCGTTCTCGCACTTACTGAAGCGCTATGAGGCTTTGGATTCGAAGAGCGGGTTGCGTATCTGGAGATTTTGCCAGCACTGATCGGCTCGTGCAAGAGCGGCTTTTCATTCCAAGTGAAGATGTGGACAGCCGTTGTTGAGAACGTGCTCTTCTTTTTGCAGCGCGGTACGCCAACGGAAGCAGCTGCTGCACACACAGCCTTCCACGTGTTCTTGAAATTTGAAGACAACCGGTGCAAGTTGTCAGACGCGCTCCCAGTTCTCAAGCAGATCTGGACGAGTCTGTACAGAGCCCTGGAACACGGGGTAGTCCAAGCCAGCGAGTCGCCGACCTCGATCGTCTCCTTTCTCGCACCGAGCGACTCGGATAGAAGGAAAAGCGTCAACCACTCCACCACCATGCAGAAGACAAAACCTGACTACGTTGCAAGTGCAAGGGTAATTGGGGAGAGGTGCCACAACACAAGTCACCTCCAGCTTCGCGCTTCGTGTCGTGAGATTCGGCTTGCAACCTCAACAGTTCTTCAACTTGGACGCATCCTGTTCTGTCGCTGCGAAGAGCTCCGCTGCGTGCGGTACTGCGTCTCGCTCCTGATGTCTCAAGTCTGCTACATGGACAGCGTTGTTGGCGAGGATGAGTGTTTGGCTCTCAGCGAGGTCCTTATCAGCGTTTTTCTCGATACTGTCAACAAGTCTCCCGATGTATTCAACGGGACGTGGGTGTCTGAGGCTCATTTTACAGCGTTCGGCAACTGGTTGATCCGCGCGGTACACTCAAGTCAGTCCGTCTCGCAGCAGTTTCTCGCTCTAAGCCTTCTCTCGAAGCTTCTCGAGGGTTCGGTGATAGCGGAAAGTGGTGAAGCGCCGTGTGCATTCGATGTCCGCCATGTTCTCGCAAACACACAAATCGACGTGATTGATGCAGTTTGGTGGAGCGTCCACACCACATCAACACTGTTCGCTGCAGAGCACAACAGCCTCGCACTTTGGTGCAATATCCTTCGCGTCATGTGCACCAACATCAGTATATCCGAGAGAATCATGGCGAAGAAGCTTGTGCACAACCTTATCTGGGAGAACGTAAACTCGTGCTTCGATACAGAGAGTCTCTCTGGCCCAGACAACGAGTCCTTGGTGGCGTTAGTGAAGACGATCTGTCGTTTACACCAGAACGATCCGACGTTTCTGGACGAAAACGTGTCGCTCGTTGAACTGTTAGCAGACCACTGCCTTCGCACTGTGGTATTGCTCCAAGACGTCCACGCTGTCATGGTTGACGCAACCGAACTATTGAGTGTGCTTTCGCGTCGCGAGCACTTTGTACAGCGGATGTGGAAGTCCTGTCTCCTGTTTCACGGAGCGCTTTCCAAGACCGAGCGACGAACACGGCGGGACTATCTGCGTGGAGTCTCGGAGATGGTCCTGATATCCCAGGACGACGTCGTCGCGCTGGAACACTCACTGCATGTACTGCATCAACTGTGCACGTCCGAGCTTAGGATTGATCCGGTCATATTGGCTCGGCAGGGACTGGAGCACTCCATGGTTGATATCATCCAGGTGGGGATCAGACAAACGGTGGGCACGTCAAGAATGCTGGAGCTGAGGCTTCAGCGCAACGCATCCATGACACAGCTAAGCGATTTTCTGCCATGTCCACCGCGCACATCTCCTAATCTTGAAGGCTGCCGAGCAGCACTCAACATGCTGAAGTTGTGTATGGCGAATGCTGCATTTGCCGACTCTATTCAGAACGAAACCGAGATCTTCAGTGAGCTGTTCGCTTCGCTTGGGTGTCCAGATTGGGAGATTGCTAGAAGCGCTGCATCCATCGTCGCCAGCGCTCTGAGATGGCCCGCTCATGCTGGTGAACTTGATTCTGAAATGGAGGATGAAGACCCCCACGACATCTCAACGTACTTGTGTCCCGCTGTGCCAACCAAAGCAAACCAGTATCGACGACTCACATTTTTCGCTCTCATGAATGAGCAGGATGTGTTTGGCGTGGAGCCAGACGATACGGGCTTGTCTTCAATTTACTTGGTCCTGGTGGCTTGGATCCAGTTTTATTCGAAGAATCTCCATCTCCTGCAAAGAAAGCAGCCCGGGGGTAGCCTTCACGAAAAAATGTGCCAGGGTACGCAGCACCACAAGGACAGCGGGGACGAGACGCCACGAGGGAACGCACAGAGAACCCTGTGCGAGCAGCTTCTTCTCAGCATCTTGGAGATCCTTCTCTATCTTCTGGCGAACTTCTTCTCTGTAGTGTACGACACCGCTGGAGATATCCCACTCTCAGAGGAAATTGCCCAGCACTCGGCCCTTTGCGCATATCTGCTTGGTATCTGCAAGCGAGATGTTGTCGCTGATCAGCACGTCGCTGTCGTCGAAGATGATGCTATTCGAAGCAGAGTGCTCGTATTGCTGCACATGGCCTGCTCGTTTGACCTGCATCGATTCTCGGCAGAGATATTCACGCAGGAAGCAAACGTCGCTCGGGTGCTGACGATTATCGAGACCACGAAGATTGCTCAAGAGCAGAAAGCAGCTGTGCTCTTGCTCTACGACATTTCATCGTACTCGAAGGTGAAGAATCTGTTTGTTTCGCACCAGACCCTGCTCCTTCGCGTATGTTCTTGGCTGGAAAACCCGAGACTTGAAGCGCTGCAGCTGTTCGCAATAGGCATCCTCAAAAACCTGGCGAGCAAGTCCATTGGGCAGCGCCGACAGAATCTCTTTACGTTTGCGCCTAGCTTTCAAGACCAACTCGCACGTACGCTATTTCAAGGGAAGCAGTACGGACGCAAAGCGAGCATTGCCAAGTATACAGCTCCGAAGAAGACCGTGACTCGCAAAGCAACCTTGATGGTCGCTTTCAAGCGGCCAAATCTCCGTCGTAGCGTCGAAATCGCGGATCAGAACTTGTTCCCAGTGCTGGTCAAGTCGCACATTGAGATTCTTTCCAGCAAATCCTCAACCCGGCGAATGTTTCAGATACAATCCCAGATTCGAAGCGTGAGCGACCAGGTCTCGCACCAGATAACACTCGACGAAACGGACTACTCAGCGGTCTGCACAATTGTCCTGTCCTGGGGCAGCGACAGTGGCATCCGATGTAAAGTAAAGCAGTCCATGACGCATCCGCTAGCCTCCAGTGAGGTTCGTCCTCTCAATAGCGCACAAGTCCGAGAGACAGCCGTGACGCTACTCGCAGCGAATGGTTTAGTGGTCGTTAGCTTTTCAGAGAGGTTCGTCGAAGAGTCAATTGACGATCTTGGACCACTCGGACGGCTTCTGAGACACGAAGACATCGACTTGCCCATCTTAGCGGACGCAACCAGCATCGTGGCAGAACTGTGCAAGAGTCACGCTATCTTCTGCGACGCGAGGCTGAGACTCTGGGATCACGTGCTGTCAGCCATGAGCTCTCATGCGCAAATGCGGGCTTCCAGTCACGCCGCCGCTAAGGTTGACCTGACATGTCTGCACAGTTTATCGTCCTGGTTCTGGAGCAAACCTGGTGTGGCTTTCTTCAAGACTAGCATGGCTCCGTTGCTGGCACTCATTCAGGGTATGCGGAGCCACGGGTTTGCAACCAGGGCGGAGATGCCACCGGGTTCTCCTCAAAAGAGAATGCGTCGTCAAGACCGCGCGACTGTCTCGAAATCTGAGCCATCAGGTGACAACTCGCAGACTCAGCAAAACTTTCTCACGGTTCTGGTGGAGTGGATCGCTGCGATCGAGACTCCCGAGTTCACTGAAAACTGTCTCAACATCTTATTCCTGGAGAACACCGACGTGCTTCTCTTCCTCTGCTCGGGAATATTCCCAGCTCGAAGCGCGCGAGCGAGTTTCTTCTTCCTCGTAGCGACTGTCGTTCGTACCAACATGGTGCACTGCGAAGTCTTCGCGCGAAAGCACGCCTTGCGACTGCTTTTGAGGATCTTGGATACATCGAGTACGAGCGAAAGCGAAGCATCTCGTGCTGAAATGCTCCAGTATGCTGCTCGAGCTATCGCGAAAATCAGCCGACACGCCGCTGCGCGGGAAAAGTTTGTTCGGCACGGAGGAATCCACCTCTTTGGGCGAGTCGCATTCGAAGTCTATCGAAGCAAGTGGCTTCTGCCCTTCCCATTCCTACAGCGAGCCGCAGAGAATTTGGTGCTCACAACGTCCTTTCTCTGCGACTTCGTCTCTCAGTGCACCTTCGTGGATCCAAGCAATCGGCGTGACGTTCTCTGGGTGAATCTCATGATGACAAGAGACGAAGCAGTACCCGAGTCCTCCTTGTGTCTGTCTGTTGTCGAAGCTCTGCTGCACTATCTTGGCCGCACTGCTACTCCTCTCACCGCGACAAGTAACTCTAGAGCCGACCACTTCTATAACAGTTTTGATCGTCTCGCGGCATCTGTACTCAGCTCTCTGGTTGAGAAAAGCCCGCGTCGAGTCCCGTTTGAGCGCCAATTGCTACAGCTCCTTCTCCATTGCAGCCGTGATTTAAACGATGATAAGCTCGAGGTTCAGAGACTGAAGAGCATTTTCACGACTGGACTGAAGCGATCTATTGCTCTGACGAAGTGGGATTTTCAAAGCGACTTAAACGTCATCCGACGAACCTACTGCACTGGCATCTGTGCTGGCGTGCGCACGGGCGTGACTCCACCGAAGTGCCGCGGAGTGTTCATGATATTTGACCAGGATTTCCTTCTCTCCGGAGTTCACCAGGATAATCCACCACTCCAAACGTTTGGGGATACAACATCGAGAATTGCGCATGCAGATTGGTTCTCGAACCTACCTGACGAGGAAAAGGAAGAAACCGGTCGAGCCAACCCAACCGACGAAGGTGGCGACGATGAGATGAGCGACAACGAACTCAAGGAGCTATTCGCCTTCGCAGTCGCACACAAGGAGCTGGTGAGCACTCTGACCGAGAATCGGAAAAAGCACTTGACTCAAAGCATCAAGGTTGCCGATCGCAACAGTCGTGTGCAGATTGCCTGTCACTGGGTGCTTTCCTTGGCACTTGACTTCTACGTCGACATGGTGGCAGTCATTCAGACAGATAAGAGCAACAGCGAGACCAAGATCAAGCTGCCGCATCAACACCACCACGATGGAGACTTGAGAAGAATCGCAGTCGTCCAAGAGTGGCTGATGCATCTTGAAGAGCTCAGTGGTTTGGCGTGCTGCGGGCTTCATGAGCTTGACTTCAACTACTACGGCACACTGGTCCAGCAACTTCGTTCACTGATCACAGAACTGCCAGCGTTTCTGCGCAAAATGGAGTGTGTCCAATCCAAGACGCACACCCTCCTCCTCTTCTTGAAGAACGTGAACACCTTGCTCAGACGAATCGCCAACAGAAATGAGCTGAAGGGGGTAGCTGCAAACGGATCTGGAGTCGCAGATGAGGCGAGGAAGCTGTGTGAGCGTCTCCAGGAGCTGGAACCAGAGATCAGCGAAGCCCTTGCGTACGTGTTGACTTCGAAGTCAGCGCACGAGCGCTTTGCACGGATGCTCGTCGCAATGGACTACATGTGGAAGCGCGTGCTCGGCTCGGTTTCGCTCAGTGCGTTCATGGAAGGGGGTACTCAGTCAGCGGACGGAATTTTGATAAAAATCAAACGGCGTCTCACAGTGATCCTTGCGTTCTTGACGAATCCGGTGCCGTTCTTCTTCGCGCGGTGGAGAAAAATGAAAGCCCTGCTGGCTGCGATGATAAAGATTCTGCTGATGAAGGAGAATTCGCCGTCTGGATTTCACGGTGTTGGCGAAGCCAGCAAGTCAACCCTAGCCAGCGATGTCGGACAAGCGAAGAGTTCATTCAGCGCAGCCACTAAACTCAAGGACGGAGTGAATGTGTCTCACTTTCCCTTCTGCTCGATGGAGTCGCTGCTAGATCACTTTGGGTACATTTCCTTGAGGTCCAAGAAAACAAAGCAGACCATGTCGATCCCCACACTCAAGCCCCAGGTATTACAGTTGCTCTCACAGGCGTTTGCATCTCCGGACAGCGTGGTTGAAAAGTTTTCCGTTCTGCAGCTGGAAGCCAGTTTCCAGCAGCTAGCTTCGGAACAGACCTCCGCGGTCTTTCTTCAGCTACGAGAACTCTTGGATGAAGCAGACGCTGGGATTCAGATAGACATGATTGAGAAAACACCTTTGGAGCTGAGCTTTTGGCGACTTATCGTGCGTCCGATCCAGCGAGTGCGTCTGTATCACTTGCATTTCCTCATGCGCGACTTCATGTCCAGCGACTTGGCCGCTCAGCAAGAGATGTTGAACGAATATCGGCTCGGCGAGGAAGCACACGCAAACCGAAGAGACTCGCTTTTTGGTGTGGCGTCGTCTATTTCACACGAGGGTCGAGCTCTTACTGTTGAAGGTGTGCGAAATGACCTGGAAGCGAGCATCATAGCCAACAACATCCCGCCGGTCATTAAGAAGGCGCAAGGCCGTGGACGGAGGCAAACACTGCTGGAGATTCTCAACCCCAGTCGTCTGCTCAGGATTGTAGCTGCGTCCGAGGACTCGGTCGGCAGCACTCATCGCATGCAACCCTCATCGTCTGACGATCTCTTTCATTGTGACGTGCTTGCCATCTGCGATAAAGGCTCGTGCGTCGACCCGCTGTCAGAAGCGATGGCGGTTGAGAAACTTCGCAAGACTTTGCACGACCAAAAGACGCAGCGTAGTGCGTTCGGGCGACTCTGTGCAGTGCTGGCACCTGCTCCATATCGCAAATACTACGCGACGAGCCACCGCACGCCACGCTTTTTCACGAGACTCAAGAGAAGAGTGCAGCTTGTGGTGCTTGTTCTCGCTTTCTGGAGGCAAGAAGAGCTCACTGCTGACTTGAAGAATGAACTGCTCGCGAAAGCATTTGACTCCCCGCAGGAGCGCGACGAGTATTTCATCTCGTATCACGTGCGAAAAGCGTTTGCTGAGCTGATGCGCATATGGATGCCAGAGAGCGGCAACTTGGGACTTCGACTCTGGCAAACGAAAGCCTATTTTCTTGGCGGGACGCTTGTCGCAGTGCTGGTGGTGTATTTCTTGCCGCAGGCGTACGGGGGTGACGAATGGCAGCGAAATGCGTTCATGACGCAAGTCATATCTGGATACGTCATCTCCATGTTTATCATCTCAGTGGCGTCCATCTTCATGATCATGCGGAGTACGTAGTAGATTTGCACTGCACACTTTGCATCTCACTCGTCTAATGCTTGACCTTTGCTTCAACCTTCTTCGTTTGCTTATTGTGGTAGACCGGTTTGTGCTCCAGGAACGGGACCGCATCCGCTTCACTCCTGTCGCAAAGTACTACGGAAACTCGCTCGCGGTCGTGTCGATTCTCGTGGAGCTCGTACAACTAAACTCGCTCACGTTCGACCAGACGACCAAGTGGAACGATACCGACCAGATACCAAAACTGATGCAATGGCTTGGGAAGCTCGGGATCACCGAGATCAACATCGCGCAGGTTGAACTCAAGGGGATGCTGTACTTCTTGGTGCTTGTCGTGTGGTTCGTGATGCTAAAATCCGCCAACAAATTCCAAGACTCAAGCCCGATGTTCAATCATCTCTTCACGAAAGACCTGCCGACGCTCTTCCACGGCTTCCTCTACATGAGCACGATCTCCACGTTCTTCTCGTTCTTGTCCTGCATCGACTGCCAGAACGAGGCAGACGCCGACTACTTTGTGAAGTGCGCGCTCAGCGACAAGCGCAGCCCGCCGTTCTTGTTGAGCTACCAGTCAGTCCCTTGCTGGAGTGGCGAACACAAGAAGTACGCGCTGCTGGGCATCTGGGGGATTACGTTCTTCCTCCCGATCGGACTGCTCTCCCAGGGCTTGAACCAGGTACTGTTTCAGCAGGAGAAGCTCGACATCAAGTACGCGCCGTTCATCATGTTCACGAGCCAGTTCGCGAAGGCGTTGACAGTGACTGCCAAGGCGTTTTACTTCAGCTCGCTCCAGCTGGCGCTCATCGGGCTTATCGGCAACGGTGTCCTGTTCTTGCTTATGATCTCCACCAAGAGCTGCTCGCTCTGGTTTGTCAAGCTGATCAAGTCGGGCATCTACGCGGCGTCCTGCTAGTCGTCCTTCTGTGCCATTTACGGGATCAAAACGAATGCCGATACTTCCATCAGCCTCATTTACATCGGCTGGCTCACAGTCGCGGCGGTCACCATGTCGATCATCTTCTGGCGGCTGCGACGACAGGCGGAGCGTAAGCAGCGCGAAGACCGCGCGCACTGGGAGATGCACCGCTCGCTACTAGCTGCGGGTGGCGCCTCGCCTGACCATGCGAAGCTCTCGCACGTCGAGCAGGCGTTCCTCGCAGCAGCCAAGAAGCGCACCGAGGCGCTGACACCACAAGCTGCCATGTTCGCCAAGCAAGCGCAGACGCTGAGCGTGGACGATCCCCCAGCGGAGCTCGAGCGCTTCATGCACCGTGCGAATGCGCTCGCGAGTGGGAAGCGCCCCGAGGTCCAAGTGCGCAACGCAGCAGCGAGCGCCGCGGTCTTCATGCGCAACGCGCGCGAGGCTGCCAAGCACCTGGAGAGCGCCGACGGGGCGAAGCGCGCACTGCGGATGCGGAGGCTTCCACCGCATTGAACCGCACGTTGAAGTGCTGTGCGCGTGTGCGGGTTGAAGCGGAAAATGGCGTGCGTCGCCTGCGGTGGGCTGGATGTTGGGGATGGCGCGCGCCTTTTTCCATCTCAAAATTTGAACAGCTGGAGCATTGCATCCTGCTACATTTAATATATTGTCTATTTTGGCACACTAAATATGAACCTGACTGTGTTGATGTGACTGGAAAATAATCCCTTATACAGTGCGCGCCAATAAAACGTGAAAATGGTGACTTCTGTGGATATATTGGCCAATAACACGATTGAGAAAAGAAAAAAGGCCTCGTTTTATAGCCAATCACGAAAGCAGTCTCATTCGACTGCTTTTGGCGAAAAAAACGAATTTTTGACTGAGCTACTGTCAGAAAGCTGGTTTGACAGGCACCGGTAATATATAAAAATCTATATGACTGCCGGGAAAATTTGAGCCACCCGTTCGGATTGCTGTTTCAGAGGATGGAAGGTGGTT
>JAASFU010000294.1:0-29157 GCA_023333955.1 Globisporangium paroecandrum | reverse complement strand
CATTGTTTTCTATCCAGATGGAACTCAAATAACGTTAAGATACCCAGTTTCATAAATTCTCAACATTTTCCCGCTAAATCGTCATAAGGTTCAAAATTTCAAAAAAATACCATAGTCGTTATTAACTGAGATAGACTTTAACACAAACCGACATTCTTTCTGTATTTTTCTCTCGGGAAGTGCTGCTGAGAATGTCTGAGTATTTCGGTTCAGCGAAAACGTCTGGTCTTCAACAACCCCCGAGAGGCTTTGCCAGGTGGAGAGAAGCGAACTTGGACTCCAAGATGTTGCTGCAAGATATCGACTGGTGGCACGTGCGTTGCAGTGTGTGCAGAGGCTCCTCCCTGTGTTTACCAGGGCTAATTTTTTTTTTCTCTCTCTCTCTCTCTGCTAAACATACAACGTGATGGGTGTGTGTTGACGAACACCCCGGAATTTTTGACGCCATTAGGCAACTCGGCACTTGAGCAATTGCAACTGCAACGTAGCGGGGTGGTTGGTTCTTAGCTTTCAACTCTCCTCAACGCAGCAGAAGGACAAAGAGCTGCTGGACTTAACTTGAGGATGGAAGAGTGGCGGCTGTCAATTGCAGCCCACGCATAGAGCTTGGAGAACACCACAAATGCTTCAGCTATAATAACGTCATGGTCATGCCGGCTAAGGAGCCAGGAAGCAGTGCAAACTGACTCAGCGAGGCGCTTTTGACTGTCGGATGGGGGCCAAGAGGGGTGGGTGCTCAAGGTGTACTGAGTGTGTATGAATGACCTATAGTGTTTGATAAAGTTGATCCTTCGGATCTATTACCAGGATCACTGATCACTGACTGAAGGAGTACATCTCAATCCCCACCATGATCGTGATTGACATACAGTACTTGTAGTTGCATCAAGTACATGCATTTACCGTGAGCGCAGCCCGCTGTCAAGTTGATTCGAGGACGCTACTGTAGTAAATGTTGAACTACGTTACCGATGCTGCACCCAAGAGAGAATGAGCACAGCTGTCCACCAGCGATAGCTACAGTGTTCACGCTTGAAGAGCTAAAAATTGCTTCACAACTTCAAGGTCCTGTCCCACACCACCCCTCCTCAAAACATAGCTACCCTGGACATAAACAAGCTAAAAATGGGTCAAGAAGCACGAATTCATCAGAGTTCAGCTGTGCAGTTGAGCCTCGTGGTTTGTAGTCCTTGAATGCTTGGCAAAGCAATTGCCTACCGTGGTGAGGGAATGAAAAGTGGGATTCGATGGCACAGAGAGACTCATCAAGTCCCGTTTCCCTTTCCCAATCAGTGCCGATTGCTGATCGCAGCAGGCACGTTGCGAGTGCTATATCTCCCAGGAGTCCTCAGGTTTGCAACTTCAAGCACGCACAGTGTCAAACAAAGTAGTACTGAGCGAGTTGGGAGCAATAGCTAAGCAGATCAAATCAAATCGACCTAAAGAGCTAAATCGGCTGGTGGACTTCGACATGCGAGCGAGGCTTCGACGCATTTTTGTCAGTACAGAGCCTTGATTCCGTCGGCATCATGGATGCAACCAATGAGCTTCAGTGGTCGATCGGTAACGACGCACAACAGAACGAGCGTGGGCGGAATTCCAATGCACCTTCGTCTCGGGAACACGACGTAGTCCGATCATCCAGAGCACACTCAAAGCGTGAATACCATGTAAACCCGACTTGCCAAGTCCGCGCAATCGTTTGATGAGCCAGCCCCCTGGCACAAGTCACACGTGGCAAAGTCACCGCGAAAAATACAAATGGACCCAGTTTTTACAATGACACCCAGCGAGAGAGTGATCGTGCAAAGCTGGAATGAAAGAGAAACTCCAGTACAGATGAGGCCGGCTCTTGCCAAAACGCGCCTCTCGTAATCCCACGTCCGGACGCGTTTACAGGATCGCGAGTCGCACGCTTTCTCCAGATTTTCGTGCCTGGGCTTGAAATTGCTGAATTGGGGTGTCTTGCAGGAATTGAAGTTCCAGAACAATACAAACGAACGAGCAGCATCGAGATTATTCAGACCTAAGATGAATAATATCGTAGCCAATGGTGGTGGGATGGACATGGCACGCGTTGTGATCTGATGAGATTGAGGGGGAGAGCGAGTCCACAAACTCACGAATGATCCTTTCAACGTTATCCGGTCGATCTCTTGACTGTTGAACAGATAAATCAATATTCTGGATGTTCTATTCAAAGCAGATTCATACTTTTCTTGATACCAACTCTGAATAGTCGTCTACATAAGTACAGCATACGATGTACCTAAGAAGAGACAAGCGCACATTTTTTGTTGCTGACAATTTCGGATTCAGGAAAAGAATGCATGTTTTCATCCCCCTTTCTTCGAATTGAAAACAGGGTTTTGGTCACTCGATTCTACCTCATGGTATGTAATCATCAAATTCGACAGATTGTCGAAGTTATGCACAAGATCACGTCGAGTCCAACACGACGTAATTTTTACCAAAAATAGACAGATATTAATATGCAATTCTATTACACCATGAAGGTAGTGACGTTGCACATATAAATTCGCGTAAGCACAACCTATTAAAATCGTGGAATTATTATCTACGCTATTATGACAAAGATATATAAGTCTTAGAAACGAAGCTATTTTTAAATACGCGTTATGGGTTATGGGACAGCTGAAAGGATGCGCGCAGCAAGACCCACCTGTCATCGCTCGACATCAGCACTCAACAGGCACTTCAAGAGGAAGCAACTTCGCCTAATACAAAATAGATGAAGACTAAAAAAAACAAGCTCCATTTTCCAGTCTACGTAGTCACCACCACGCATTCGTCATTCAATACATTCATGAAGAACCCACTGACCGAGAGGCATCCTCTGTGAGCGAACGATGTGGCGCACGCTCGATGTTGACAACCATGACGCAAGCTTTGGGGGCTGGAAGGAAGGGGCAAGTCCTCGAGACTTGCCAGCCAGTCAAGTGACGAGACCTGCACAATTTAGAAACCCCACATCGCGTGCGCGCACTGAACGTTAGGCCTCCTCTTTCCAATTATATATAGTACTACGTAGTACAGCGTTGCATGCTTTCGAGGCGACCGTCAAATGCTCGCGTGACCACACTTCGGCCCGAGACGAGGTCTGTCGAAACTGCAAAACATACCGTCCCACCAGCCCTCCGCAGCTCATTATTCGTCTGAAATGCTCGCTTCTGATATCACAATTGATATGGTGCAGAAGCATATCTGCCATTCTCTCCCTCGATGGTGTCACCTTTGCACCAGCTGGCGAACGTCGGCCGGTTGATTCCATTGGCGTCTCACAAAAGTCCGTTTCTCCTTCTCTCTCTATCGATCGATCGATAAGAAAACGAAGGCAGCGGCTGGCCGTCTGGCTGGTGTCACACACTCACACCACGCCCACGCTCAGAATCGGAATCTCGACCCACCCAGTCGAGAGACACCCACATAGCCGATTCTGAGCATCAATTGATGTCTTGCGGCAATGAGCTCAGCGGTCCTTTGCCCCCTCGACGCCAACCCACAACCAGCTCTGAGGACTAATCAAGTTCAGCATAAGACAGTAAGGTTTTGACTTTTGTCCCGCACGCCATGGAGTTTCCGTGATGGAGGTGCTGGATGAGGAATAGCAAGCCCAAATCGGCTCCGCCGAGCGCATCCAATGACCATTCTGCTCGGAATGCGTCCATTTGCTGCTTCATGGAATGTACTAGGATTCCCAGAAACTCAAAGTGGCTACACTGGAGATAAAAAACACAAGAAGAACTCGAAGTGCTCCAAGCAGACTCTGACTTCCAAGGCACCAGTGCAACTGCAAGGTTTGCACTCGCCGTCATATCTCCAGGGTCCCTCTGTGTGCTGCTCACTGTGGCTTTTTACATCGTCGTGTGCCAGCTGACAGCACTTCATACTGGGGCGGGTTGTCTCTGGAAGTACCACGACAAGCAAATGCCAATTGTCGCCAAGGTCAAGCAGCTTGACTATTATATCAATAGAAATCCTATCCGCCCTCGTAACACCAATTT
Organism: Globisporangium paroecandrum; assembly: GCA_023333955.1. Classification (NCBI taxonomy): domain Eukaryota; phylum Oomycota; class Peronosporomycetes; order Pythiales; family Pythiaceae; genus Globisporangium; species Globisporangium paroecandrum. The sequence goes on along the minus strand of JAASFU010000294.1, from coordinate 25,132 downwards.
GGTATGCCGGTAGGTGGTCATTGATCGATTGATCGATCGATCATCCAGAGACTCGAGTAGAAGTGTAGCGTATGGTGGAAATACACTTAGAGCGTGAATACATGGCATGCGAATCCTACTGCGCAAGTCCGCATTCGACTGATGAGCCCCTATGGCCACGAAATACAAATGGCCCCAGTGGTTTACGCTCCACTCAATATCCCATGAGCGAGTCAGAAAGGAGAGGCGAAACGGTTCACAGTATTAATGCAATCCCTCCATGCAAGTGAACGATGTCTTGCAGCTCCTCGTACAGTAGCCACAAGCTACGCGACAAGGAACAAAGCATCAAATTTATGCGAGTCCTGCCCGATCGCGAGGGCTTCAGACTTTCCATTTCAGATCCACGCTTGTTTTAGAGAAGGACCCCAATGTCCAAGGTATCAACTAATAGACTCGTAAGGTGAGTAGCATCGGAAACTCGACAACTGAAGAGCAGAATTTGGGAGCCGGTGCTGGATCGTGGGGTGCATTGTGATCGGAGGATCGAAAGCGCGAGTCCAGACGGATCCTTCAATTGCATCCATTGAGTGTCCGATCTCTTGTTCTGTCAAACAAAATAATAGTGCTGGGGCAGAAAAAGGTGTGTCTTGTAAAATGGATGACGGGTGCCGTTGTAGTTGTATAAGTCCGCGTAATCAGTCTGCTCTAACTACATGTTTTACGTTATATTCGCTGTCCATGTAAGGACGAGTTTCTATAAATCCGCAGTGCGTTTTAAAATGCACATCTGTATGCGACAGAAAGCGCAACAGTGGCCTGTCGTCGTCAAAAATGCAAAATCATGTCAGCACGCACAACAACGCTTCAAGAAGAAGCATCTTCGCCTAATAGCGAGCAGCGAGCAAGCGCCATTCCCTAGTCTACGTAGTCAACCACGCGCTGCCAATCAACGATCGACATTCAATAGTTAGTTATTCACTGGACCAGAGGCAATCAGCCGCTCGCATGCGATTGACGTGCACCAAAGCCCGACGTTTGAAACCAGCGAATGACGCAAATACCTGTCTGTGAGAGGAGACCAGCCAAAAATTCAGAAACTCATTTGCGCACACTGTGAATTTCTGAATATCGGTCAGGCATGTGTGTGTGGGCTTCGAGGCGATCGTCAATGCTCCAAATGTTGCGCTGCGTGTGGCGTCAGTTGTTGTGGACCTCTGCTGCAGTTTTCGAAGCTGCAGTCTCCACTGCAAACACACGAGTGGTGAAGAGAATCGTCCCACCCTTCTGTCCTCCCCGCAAGCAGTTCACTCGGTCAAAACTCACGGTCTGATCCCCGAGAGGCTGCTGTCACAAAGCCATTGAAAAGTAAATCTCAGATATATTCCTCTGATTTCAGTTTTATCGGGAAATAGCATTTGATGAGCATAAACGCTCGCTTATCGGTCGTTTATCAGTTTTTGAGAGTAATATAACACCAAATGGTATGAGACAGCAGCACCTCCCCGCCTTTCTCACTCCCTTGTCAAGTGCGATGATGGAGCAACGACGAGGTGTCATCGCACGGACGGACGCCAGCTGGTCACAGGTCTTCATTCTCTCTTCTCTTGTATCTCTCTATGTATTGTGAGCTGTGAGCTGTGAGCTGCTGGAAGTGTCTGTGCGTCCAGGATCCACTCGCTGACGTCTGTCTGACGTCTCTGGTGTCTGGCGCACACTCACATACACGCGCCCAAGCCCACGCTCATCAGAACCGAAATCAACCTCCGCCACTCCCTTCTCACCCACCCACCGACCCGCAGGTCGGCCACAGGCACTTGCTCACAATTGAATCCGTCCTTGTCACAGCAGAATACAACACAACACCGAGCTCTCTTCGTTCCAACATGGTAGTCGTGACACCCAAATTCCCGCTGCCCAAGGCGTACTTCGACAGCCAGGGCCCGCTCACTCCGGAGCAGCAGGAGCAGTATCGCGCGACCGCCCGCGAGCGCATCGCCGCGGTGTTACAGGCCGAGCGCGAGCACGTGCGCGTGGCGCAGCGCCAGGTGAGCTCTTCGCAGTGGAAGCTGCTCAAGAAGCGCAAGCAGGTACGCATCTACAAGCGACGGAGTCCCAATGCGAATAAGCCGAGCATGCTGGGCATCGGCCGCATGGACGGTACGCTCGAGGACCTGATCTACGGCACGTACGACAAGTCGTACGAGGAGATGAAGACCACAATGTCGTACGTCGACATCTTTACGAAAGACTGCAACGTGCTGCACAACCTGGAGCTCGCGACGCCGGAGGACCCGTTCCACTACGTGGGCATCAAGTGGGCGCTCTCGCAACTCCCCGGCAAACTCTTTGTCAAACCGCGCGACTGGTGCTACATCGAAGCTATGGGTATCACCCAAGACGAGGACGGCAAGCGATATGGGTACACGATCGTGCACTCCGTGGACGTGCCCAACTGTCCGCCGTTCGACCCGCGTGCCGTGGTGCGTGGTAAAGGCTCGCTGTCGTTCATCTACCGCGAGGCCGACGACGAACCCGGTGTGGTCGAGATCTTTGCACAGGGGCTCTTTGACCCCGCCGGCGAGCTCATCCAGTACTTTAGTGTGATCATGACCACGGAGATCTTCTCGGGCCAGGCGCTGACGGTACGGTGCGCCGAAGCCAAGAAGCTCACGATCCTGGCGCTGCGCAACTACAAAGGTGGAAAGAACCATGGCCATCGAGGCGGTCGTGAGCCGGTCAAGAAGACGTGCCATCTCTGTGTGAAGACCGACAGCATGTTCTCGTCGCTCAAGCTCTGCAACATCTGCGGTGCGACGGCGTGCGACAAGTGCAGGGTCAAGCGGCTGATCTTCATGGGCGAGAACCACTCGGTGTGCGAGGTGCTCTGCTGCAAGAGCTGCATCCTGGACGCCGGTAGTATGCAGGTGAAGCCCGCGGAGGAGTCATTTTCGATGCACAGCGGCGACAACCGCATCCCGCAGGAACTGGCGCAGCAGAGTCGAGCATTGACGAGCAGTGATGGTGGTTCCCAGCAGCTACACAAAGTCCACAGTAGCAGCAGCAACAGCAACGGCGCGACGGCCACGTCGAAGGCGAACCGAATCAAGAGCGTCAGCGGCAGCGAGTTTGACCAGTACGACACGTCGGATGACGACCAGTTCTCGACCTTCAGCAGCATGGACGAGACGGACTTTGAGAAGATGATCGAGGCGATGATCGACCAGCGCCACTTCTACAACGGCACGAGTCGCGCGGGCTCGCACCAGCTTGAGTTCGTCGCTGCCGCTGGCGTTGCTGAAGCAAGTAGCATCTCGAGCGCACTCGCGGTACAAAAGTCACAGACCCAGGTTGTAGTGACCGGCCCCGTGCCGATGTCCGTCGAGGAAGAGCAGGCGGCGATGTTCCAAAAGATGGTGGCGCTGCAGAACGCGGCGTCTCAGGTGTACAAGATCACGCAGGTGAACGAGGAGATCATGAAGAAGATCGGATAAGGGTCAGATCACCAGTTGCTGTCGGAGTCTTGGAGCAGCAAGCTCACGTGTCGTCCATGATTGGGAAAAAGCGTTTTGTCGTGACCCTGGTGGTTGGTCGCTGAGAGGAGAAAGAGCCCAAGTTGATGTTTCTAAGTTAACAAAATCAATCCAAGCCATCGAGAATAGTAAGAGACCCCTTGAGACATCTATCTTGGACTGGCGCCTTAGACCGCTCGGCCAATTGACCACCGATTTGAGACATCTATCTTCAAGTCCTGTTGGCTCATAGGTAAGTAGTTATTGACTACAGTTGCTTGAGAAATTCACCTCTTTATATCTGTTTCGTTTTGCTTACAAATTTAAAGGTTAATTGGATAAGTGATCACTTATTTTACCTCTCAGTCATTATGAGGTGATATCCATCGATCACAAGCTTGGGATTGATTGCCTAATAAGGCAAAAGCCGATACTTGCAACTTGCAACTTGCAATTGTGCACGATCAACATTCAGTGTCTGCTGACCAACGTGGGGCTGCAGAAGTTTCGTTAGGACGCCATTGCGAAAATGGTCGGTTGGTTCATTTTACTGACTGATCACTTTACTGACTGCTCCAGCACAATTCGAACTCGCTGTCAGCTGCCATTGTCGTCATTTCCGTGCTTGAGCACGCACGCCATTCGCGCCACACACCCAGATCCCATTCAGCTTCACATCCCGATCTAGGATCCGTCATGCTGCATCGTCCCAGGTTGGCTGCACGCAAGGTCCGACAGCAACAGCATGGCCGCACAAATCGCACGTTCCTTGCATTTTTTTCTTCTGTTTGGTTCCGTTGCAATCCACCTCCAGTGTACATTTGCACATTTCATAGTCTTTAGGTTTGGCTCCCTCCTGGTCTTGGTGGACTGTGTTTGGCCTTCTTACCACCGACTGGATGAGGATTCATCCACACACACACACACACACACACACTGCGCGAGCGGCGGTCTTGTTGCTGAACACCATCATCAAGCAAACATGAGCTCATGAGCATGGCGAGAGCGAGTGGTGTGTTGATGGTCACTGCTGCACTGGCCAGTCTCTACACAGGATCCAATCAACATCCGCTGACCTGTATATATTCTCTCCACCTCCTTGTAATACAAAATCATACAACATTGATGTGCAAACCGCTTTATAAAACGCATTAGTAAAGATACCTATCTTCCTCCAGCTGATTTGTCCCGACTTGCGCAAGTGCGTAGTTCCCGTTGGGGTCAAGGGCAACTCAACACATTATGAGCCCCCTCTATCAGTGTGCGTCAGCTAATTGACCGGTCGATTTGGATGCCGCCGCCTTTGGAAATGACCCGTTCGTGCGCCAAACCCTCGTGCGCGTACCGGTACGTGCGCACAACTGCGTCTGGGTTGCGAGTTGATCGCCAGCCATCGCCGCACGCACGCTCTGTGACGCTTAAGAAGCGCCGCGAAGTCTCACTTCGTCATCTACTTTTCCTCCCATCAACCGATCAGGCTGTTCACCAGCAGCAGCTTACTCACTCACTAACCAACAGGCGAGCAGGTGTCCGTTGTCCATCAGATGGTGCTCAAGCCCAACTTCCCGCTGCCGAAGGGCTACTTTGGCGACGCGCGCCTGAGCGAAGAGCAGGAGCGCGCGTTCCGCGACGTCGTGCGCAAGCGGCTCACGAGCGCGCTCCGCGACGAGGACGAGTTCGTGTACGCGAACCAGCGCCAGGTGGACGCGTCGCAATGGCGCCTGGTGAAGAAGAAGCACCAGCTGCGCATCTTCCGCCGGCGGCGCGTGCTCAACTCGGTCACGTCCGACGAGGACACGTGGCGGCCGTCGATGCTCAGCGTCGGTCGCATGGAAGGCACGCTCGAGGACGTACTCTATGGTGCCTACGACAAGTCGGACGAGGAGCTCAAGACCACGATCGCGTTCGCTGACGTGGCCACAAAGGACTGCGCCGTACTGCACACGCTGGCGCTCGCGAAACCGGACGACCCGTTCCACTACATCGGCATGAAGTGGTTCCTCACGCAGCTACCGGCGTCGATCATCGTCAAGCCGCGCGACTGGTGCTACATGGAAGCCATGGGCATCGAGAAGGACGCCAGTGCTGCGGGTCGCTTCGGGTACATCATCCTGCACTCGGTAGACCTCAAGAGCTGTCCACCGTTCGACCGCCGAGCCGTGGTGCGCGGCCGCACGCAGCTGTCGTTCATCTTTCGGGAACCCGTGCCGGGCATCGTCGAGGTGTTCTCGCAGGGGCTCTTTGATCCCGCGGGCGAGCTCATCCAGAGGTTCACGACTGTCATGACGTCCGAAGTGCTTGCCGGCGTGTTCAAGATGGCGCAGTGCGCCGAGGCGAAGAAACTCACGCTGCTGGCGCTGCGCAACGAAGCGGACCGGACAAAGGCAGCGATGACGATGACCAGTAGTAGCACCAGCAATGGTAGTACCAGCAACAGCAATAGCAATAACGTAAGCCGACCCGAGAAGACCTGTCATCTGTGCAAAGGCACGGGCCGCATGTTCTCGTCACTCAAGCACTGCCGCGTGTGTGGCCTGATGGTGTGCTCGCAGTGCCGCGTGAAAAAGTCGATCTTCGTGGGACCGGCGCACTCGGTCGTCAAGGCGAACTGCTGTCGCACGTGTCTCACGCACGCGCAGAGCATGGAGATCCGACCCGCGGAGCCCGAGTTCTCGATCCTGGGCGAGCAGCACTTGGCGCCGGACCAGGTCTCGAATATTGAGAGCAGCTCCGGGACGCCTGACGATGGTGAGCCGACGCCGCGTCAGAATCTCCAGTCCACCAGAGAGCTCACAGCCGATGGCTATGCTGATGGCTATGGAGATAACGATGATGATCAGCTGAGCGAGCTGGATGTGAACGGCTACCGATTCAGCAATGAGAGCGGCATCTCAGAGGACGACGTGGAGAAGCTCATCGCGTCCATGATGCAGCAGCGAGTGCTGGCGTCCAGTGGTGTCGCGGGCGGCAATAGCAACGGCGAGACGACAAGGACTGGAGACAAAGCTGGTGATGCTGATGAAAACAGACCAGTTGCAGCAACAACAGCACCGGTGTCGTATGACCGAGTGCCACTGGTGGTGGTACAGGCGCTCCCCAGAGGCCCAGTCTCTCGTGAGACTGGAAAGGAAACGCTGCAGGCGACCAACGACGCGATGAGCAACAACAGCACCGCGAGCAGCAGCGCCAGCAACAGCAGCAGTGGACAAGGAGCAGGAAGCGAGCCAGTCCCCAGCAGCGACGGCGACAGTAGTAGCGCAGCCGCTGCCGCGATGACGTCCGAGCAAGCGGCGATCTTTGAGAAGATTCTGCTGCTGCAAAGCGCCGCGAACGAAGTGCACTCGATCACGCAAGCCAACAACGAGATGATGCGGAGTCTGACAGACGCGTCAAGTGTTGTACCATAGTGAAGTCAAGCGAAGTGGTTTGAAACAGCAAGTCGATCGAGTGTGAGTGTTTCCTGTTGATCTGATTGGTCTGAGTGAGTGAGGTGAGGTGAGCGTTCGATTGCTTTTGATTTGAGTGGTGAGACGGACTTTGGGCCTCATACTGCAGAGATTTGTTGAAGATTCGACATCAAAAGTCAGATCAGTGGAAGCCATCTGGTATGGTCTCGTAAGCTGCATAATATCTACAAAAAGGCTACAGAGGAGCCTGTGAAACTTGATACCTGACAGGCATGATATCTTGGTATACATGATCCGAGGTTCGTCCACCAAGTCTGTTCTTGTATGTATGTTTGTATGATGGCAAACTTGATACCTGCCAAGTGCATGAGCATTGTTGGTTGGAGCTTTTGGCATTGGTTTCGGTATGAGCCAGATGCACTTGACGTTGTTGTTGATATATGTGCTCGTGACTCAGGCGAGGCATGAGCGTGTGTTTCATGTGCGTTTCTGCCTTTCCAACTCAAAAAGAGAGCGACGTAACCGGGAAAAGCCGCGATGCCAACGCCAAATCAGCAGCAGCAGTATCAGTCAAACGCAGGAGTTGGCAAAAGCTCCTCGTCTCTGTAGGCACTTCTTATCTTCTCAGCAGAAAAGCGCCCGAGCTTGGAAAGCCAATCCCACCACCCCAAAAAGCTGATTGGCTTTCAAACTCTCGTTTCCTTGAAGTGAGCAAAGTGGCTGTAGACAAGTCAGCCAGTCCGCGCGATCAAGAAATCATTCAGGATTTGGCAAAACTCTCGTCATTCAATTTTTCTTATTCTCGCTACCAGAAAAGCCTTTAATGATGTGGTTGCTCGCCTTGGAAATGCGATGTGTTACCTTGGCACTTGACTCATGCCGGCCTAATGGAAACAAATAGAATTTGACGCATGACAGTGGCAGACAAATGACTTTTGCCTTGCATTGTAGTTGCTGGAAAGTCTCGAAGCCAGGGGGTTCAATACGCCAGACTGATAGCAGCCAGATACGAATCACGCTCTCTTCTCTGTTGAGTCGAAGAGGGAGGTCGTTCATACAAAACAACATGGACGAGAAAATGGCGCAAGTCGAGAGCGCACCTGAGCCTTTCTTTCAATCCTTCTCTCCCACGAGTTTATGCTTGTTGATGCTTGTCCATTGCAACAGCGACTTTTCAAAACCAAAAACCGTATTGGCAGAAACGCGGTTTCAAATTGCAGCTATGTATGTATATATGTATCCGACTATTCATGAAGAAATGGGTGGCTGACAATATTTTCTTCACCTGGGACGGAAGTGATTCGACCACTTTGAAAAGACGAAAAGAGATTCGTTGCTCTACAACCAAGACAAGAAAGCGAGAGAGATCGAAATGGACAAACGGCAAAAGCAATTGGCAAACGCGTGCTGATTCTCACAGCACAACAAACAATGGATGAGCCACACTTTGGCCAACGTTCACACTGTTTGCATAGAGACGCGCAGCAGTAGCAGGCTTTCCCCCCATCACTTTCTGCAGCAATTTGCAATTTGCGATTCACCGCATCATCATCGTCACTTTCTATTTCACAGGAAGCGGGAAATAAAACAGCTGCAACAGGCATCAAGCTGTTTCAGTGGGGCGAGGCCGCTGCTGCAGAAACCGGGTCTGCTGTCCCCTCTCATAATGATGCAAGCGAATGTCGGGCAGATCGCTTGCTTGGTACTTGCAGGTTCAATTCGATTTTCAGGGATACGCTGATCAAATTGAACTCTTTCTCAGTGGTAGTTTGCCTCGAATTCGCGGTCAATTCAAACAACCGATCCGGCCTGTTGAAACGAGTATTGTGACTGAAGCAAATGTACACAGGCTTTCCATGTACCCTTTTAACTCGTGTATTTAAGTTGTTTATAAAAGGGTTAATAATGCAAAGTATGAAATATAAAAGGGTAATTATAGATATATTGACAGCCAACCCTCTCTATAAATAGTTATCGGATGTAATTTACGCTTCTCAGACTCTACAAACTGGCAAATAGTGTTTGTGTGTATCTACAACCCGTTGTTAGAGGCGCACAATGTGCCCACACTTGTCCAAGTTGATTGACGACACGGCAATCAAAGCAAATTAGACTCATCACAGCACAGCCAGCGTACCCACCCACAGAATATCACAGTGAGCCTACTTTTCCACCATCTACCCCAGCTTATCAAATATCAAAGTAAAATCGCCTACAAAAAGACCGAGATCGTCGTCGATGACCATAGCACACCAGCTTCGACAGGAGGAACACCAGAGCCGCGCGCCAGCAACCAAACGCTAAACGTTCCAAGGGCTTTTCATAAGGAGCCAGGAGTGGATAGCTCCTGACGTGCGCGCGGCTCGTCTGCGACGGTACTACGCTTTGCACACATCGTTTCCCGTTTGCCGTCATTTGGCCCGCCTGCGGTCATCCGCGTGGCTGTCTGTCTGCCGCGGGCGAGTGTGCGTGTGCCATCATTGCATTTGCAAACTCACAGCAGCTGAATTAATGGCTCGAAAGTCAGTTGGGCGGTCAGCACCCAAGGGCAGGCTCCACACGGGAAGAACGAACGTCCGTGTCCAGTACTGTGTGCGGGCAGCCTTACCGTACAGTAGCATCCGCGTCAGCGGATACCCTGGGCTGAGAGAAAGAGGGAATGAGAGAGGGAGAGCCTGACTGGACGGCTCACTCTCCAACAAGTCGACACACCCACGCGCCAGCTCCTAATCCTCGGCATTCCACGTTTTGCATCTCAGCCGAGCCCAGTCAGAGTACTGATAGGTAGTAGCAACCACCACGAACCAGCCAATCTATTCCCCTTATATCAGGTACACTCCCTCCCAACGATGGCAAAGCCTACGTTCCCGCTGCCCAAGGGCTACTTTGGGCCCGTGGAGCTCACGCCCGAGCAGGAGCAGCACTACGTCGGCATCGTAAAGGAGCGCGTGGCGCGCGCGCTCGCGGACGAGCACGAGTTCGTTCACGAGGACAACCGCCAGGTGGACGCCAACAAGTGGCGCCTCGTGAAGAAGAAGCACCAACTGCGCATCTTCCGCCGGCGCACAAACTCGCTCACCGCCGACGAGGACGCGCGCAAACCAAGCATGCGCAGCGTCGGACGAATGGAAGGCACGCTCGAGGACGTGCTCTATGGTGCCTACGACAAGTCCCACGAAGAGATCAAGACCACGATGGCGTACATGGACCCGAGCACGAAGGACTGCACGGTGCTGCATAACCTGGAGCTTGCGACGCCGAACGACCCGTTCCACTACGCGGGGATCAAGTGGATCCTCACGCCGCTGCCCGCGTCGATCATCATCAAGCCGCGCGACTGGTGTCTCATTGAAGCCATGGGCATTGAGCACGACGCGCACGGCAACCGATTCGCGTACCAGATCATGCACTCAGTGGACCTCAAGAACTGTCCACCGTTCGACCGCCACGCCGTCGTCCGCGGCCGCACGCAGATCTCGTTTATCTACCGCGAGCCGGTGCCGGGCGTCGTGGAAGTGTTCTCCCAGGGACTCTTTGACCCCGCCGGCGAGATGATCCAGAAGTTCACGACGATCATGACCACGTTCGTGCTCACGTCGATTTTCCAGGCCGTGAAGACCGCCGAGGCCAAGAAGCTCACGCTGCTTACGCTGCGCAACTTCACGGGCAAGCTGCCGTTCGACAAGATCCAGAGATACTGCTTCATGTGCCGCGGCACGGGCAGCATGTTCTCGAAGCTCCGCATGTGCCGCATCTGCGGCGTGACCGTGTGTTCGCAGTGTCGCGTCAAGAAGACGATCTTCGTGGGTCCCGCGCGGTCGCTGGCACACGTGTCATGCTGCCGGTCGTGCCTCAAGCAGGCGAAGAACATGGAAGTGCGGCCGGCCGAGCCAGCGTTCTCGATCCTGGGCGAGCAGCACTTGCCGGACGCCGAGCGCTGGAACGACAGCCACGAGAGCGGCTCGGGCACCCCCGACGACGGTCGCACGCCGCTGTTCAGCACGACGGATGAGGAGAACGGCGACGGCGACGACGCGAGCGAGCTCGACGTGAACGGCTACCGCTTCAGCAACGACAGCGGCATCTCCGAGGACGACGTGGAGAGGATTATCGCGTCGATGATGAGCCAGCGCCTGCAGGACAACGAAAATGACGGAAATGGCGACGTAAACCTGGAGATTGAGGAGAAACCCGTAGCAGTGGTGCCAGTGACGCCCTTGTATGCACCACCAGGAGCAGTACCGTCTCCGATGCACCAGGGTATGACGCCAGATCAAATCGTGATCTTCCAGAAGATCGTCGCGCTGCAGTCCGCGGCGAACGAAGTGTACTCGATCACACAGGCGAACAGCGAGCTGATGCGGAACCTCAGGTGAGGAGGGAGCAAGCGAGAGAGTTATGTGTATGAAGACGCAGACCAAGACCAAGCGGTCAGACCATACTATGCAGCCCAATGTCGACAGTGTCGCGCTTAAGGAATGCGCAAGTAAATGGGTGGATGGAAGCATGGAAGTGATGAGGAATTGTTTATTGTGGTTGAACTAAAGAGTATAAAATGGAACCGAAGGATCAAGTGACTGAATAAATACATAAATGCACACGCATACACCCACCCACCCACACTACTGAATCAACTGAGCTCTTCAGCGTTGTAAAGCCATCATATCTTTGCGCGGGGCACGCTGGTCGTATTCGTTTGCATGCAATGTCGCCGCAGCGACGAAGTCGAGTGAAGTTGTCGAGGCTTCCTGAACTTGGCGTTGGACCAGGTGGTAAGCCCGTTCGCATCTCGCCTTCTCCGTGCTTCTTTTGCGCAAATTACATTGGTACGTCCCTTTGACGGCGGTGGACTGTTCGCCCACACCAGACGCCTCAGCAGAATACACTCCTGGTGCTCAGTGCAGTGTACTCCGAAGCCACATCGAAAGCATAGAGCACGAGCGCGAGCCTGACTCGACCAGGCAGGTAGGTACTTGGCCACTCGTCACTCCGGTGGTCTACACGTATATTGGTATTCCGAAGCAAGCTGTCACCTTGGCATAGCATAGAGCTCGAGAAGTCCTGACTCGACCTGGGTGGGTCTGCTGGGGTCCTTCTACCAGACCACGGAAGACGCTGGCTGGAACTGAGCAATCACGAGCATCAAACGCGCCAAGTGCAGATATTCCGCAAATCTCGCTCGACACATTGAAATGGTGACGTTAGAATCCGAACATTATAACTATTCGACGTTCGGCTCATTGCCAAAGCTCTTGTTCCTTCTTCTTCTTCGAAAAAAGAAGGAAGTCGGATCAGCGAAAACTCAGGTGATGGTGCCTCTGCCAGAACCTGCAAGCCTATCCACAAAATAGCGGAGACTTCCTCCCGTGCACATGCATATTTCTGTGTGTCGAGTCGGTTTCTCGAACGCAATTGCCGAGGCAAGCGCCTCACTCACTCATTCTTCCCGTTCATTTGATAACCTGTTCTGGTCTCTGGTCTATTGACATGGAGATCGTTGAACCTCCTCGTTGACTAGGATGCATACCCTTTTGTTGGTATGTTTTCTTCCTCTTCTGGAAACTCAGCCGCCGATTGCGAACGCAGGACAGGACTGAACTCTTTCCCCCTTTAGCCAATTTCTCTCGCGCGTGACGGAAAGCCAATGGGTTGTTTGAGGTTGTGTCAGCAAATGCGGTCGACGAGCGTCCAGATGGTTGCTGTAGGCTTTCCCTGACGCACTTGTTACAATAACGTTAATATCACTACTTTATGTGAAGATATCTGTCTAATTCTCCTTGATTTGTTTTTGCCAAGGGGCATTTCTTGCACTGGCGGAGCTGAGACTACAGTACCTCGACACGTACGTACTTGCGTACGTTTGTACGTACACTCACACCCACGAGGTGGGGCGACTTTGACGACACCAGATTTACTAGAAAGTGTTCATGATGAATCAGGAACATTCTCGGGTGAACACTGTCTGGACATACTCGAGAGCTCGATTGGCGCGCACCACACGCCAGGAGCTGCTACTATACGTCCGCGTATGTGTACCCACCTCTACTCCAGACCAGAGTAGCCACCTGTCTGGTTTATCCTGGTTGCACACAAATCTAACAGTAAAGTGACGTCACTTGTTGCAATACCTTTCGAATTTGGAAAGTTAGAAAAACAAAAGGAAGCCGCGACGAAAACTGCCAATTAAACAACTCAGAATACTGTCCTCTGAAGTTCAGTTTCACACAAAAGCCCAGTTATGAGGATGAGTTGGTCGAAATAATCTGGAGCCGCTGACTCCAAGTACAAAAATACCTATGTGTATGTGCGCCCTCGCCACCCCGAACGCAAAGAAGAACACGTACGCATATGCTATAGGGACTGTCAATACACACCTGGACGGCTGGTCTCCAGCGCTTGGGCTGCCTCACTTTACAGCGTCAGGCGCATGTTAACGCACGATCGATCACAAGGTGTGGTTTGTTCGATCGCCTCTCTGGTCTCGTGTGTTTACTGGTTCGCCCTCTGGTGTGTTGGGCATGCCGTGAAGTGGAAGTTATCCGCCAGCTAACGCAGGACTCAAGTCCTCTACACGGCACGTCAGAGCTCGGACTGTTTCTCAACAGAGCTTTACATTGGGATCCCGCTCGTGTGAGTCATGGAGAGGGTCTCTGGTGAGACCTGAAGCCAGAGGGGTCTCAGAAAGTAGGTTGAAGACTGTCCGACCAGGCAAGGATGCCTCGTTTGATTTCTACCCTGAAACAAAACTACTTGCGTTTTCATTCTTCGATAAAGAACCTCGCGTATTGGCGAATGCGCCAGTTTTCCATTCATTTTGTGTCTTGCGTACGTGGCAGTCGTTTAAACTTTCTACATATCATATATGACTCTTTCTGCTAGTCCCAGTTGAACCAACTTTAGCTGCTATTTCTGGTCAACTTGTGGCACAAGGAACGCGTTCAAAGTGATACTGAGATTGTGATATTATTGCTCTCGATACCATTCTTCCATCGAAATGGCCAGCTCCATTCTCTCTCGTCGCTCTCGTCGCTCTTGTCGCTCTTGTCGCTCTCAAGAATACTCGGACAACTGGGACGCGTGGCACACACACAGATCTTCAACGATGAATTATACTAATAGTCTAATAGTTGTTGTTTTTGGCTATAGCAAAGCATAAAAAGCGTGCCCTATACAGTCGTGGGGGGAGATTGTAGTGCCGAGTTTGACTCCATGAACGTCATCGAGTCGTGGGAATGGACGTTGAGCGGAGCAGCAAAAGCGTGCATAAGTACTGTCCATAGAGGCAGCACCGATATTAGAAATAGACGAGCAGCACCGAGGTGGAAGCTACGCCACCATTGTGCGAAAATACGAATCGTTGCAGACGTACAGTCGCAGACAATACCTAAAGCGTCCAGTTGTTTTGCGAATGAATCAAGTCAAGTGCGCCGTGCAAATGATCAGCAGAGCACGAGCCGCAGCAGCGAGAGCATGGCATTTCGCGCATCCGCCTTGCGTCAAATAGGTTTGTCTGTCTGTTAAAGCAGACATGGCGAACGGAGGTTGGGGCTTTTTCCTCCGACCTCCCGCTCGGTCCTCCACATGCGACCGATCTACGTCGTGATCTCTATGACGGACTCTTTTCCCCCATGAGGTATCGCGTGGGATTATGTTGTGTTTCGTGCGTTGCCTTGTCTCCAAGTGCTTGCGTGTGTTTGTGAGCGCCTCGTCTTGAAAGTGTTGGAGCCTTTCTCTCTATAGAGAGTCCTCAGCCGATTGATCGATGTCGACAACCAGCACACAACATGGGAACACTTGGAGTGCTTTGTCAACTTTTGGTAATCGAGATGATTAAAGCACACATCAAGAGCAAGTCAACAATACATACACACAGAGCTCATCAAATATTCCCACACACAAGCCGATGTATTCCAATAGAGGCGCCTCTACTCAATGCTTGCGTTCTGCAGGACCCTGTTTGCGCGAATGGACGAGCCTCGCGCGTCTGTTTAGTCTGGTCTGCGTAGCGTAATGGGAAGAAAGTCATCGCAGCGTGTGAAATGGCCGCCTGAGCAAGTCTACCAAGGTTGATAGTTGTCGTTAACCTTGGTAACGGGCTGCAAATCCCCTCAGTAGATCGCTTTTCACGACCGAGAGCACAAAAGACATCACGGCTTGATTCAGATTATTGAGTGTGAGGCGCTGTTGTGTGTTTGACATAAGCAACAATCTGCGAGCTACAAACAACTTTGACAACCAGTTGTAGTTTCCCAAAGTAAACTGTTGCCTGTGGTCTAAAGTCCGGCCGCTCACCAAGATCGAAGCGTATTTCGTGCGGGTGTATATTGGGGGCTGGGCTGGGCATCGTGTCCACTTGTGGGCCATTCCACACTTGCGCGATCTTCGATGCACACACAAACAGGGACCCGCCCACCCACAATGCGCTGTTTGCTTGCTTGATCAATCGCGAGAGTCGCAAGGTTCCTCACGTCCAATCGATGTCGCAGTATCCGGACGAATGGTTTCCGCTGGCGAAGGCAAAGATCGACGGGAAGCAAGCGGGTGCAATTGACAGCCAACCAACAAGTTTTGAAATTGACTTCGTACGGCCACGTTGTGCTCCACCAAGCTGATATTCAGAGTCAGAAGACGGCGACATACGAGGTCTACTCCGCGGAGTGGACCTCGTATGTCTAGTATGTCGTGCCGATGGTCACTCCCACAGGTCACTCTCCCGCACTCCACAACATCCAAATGTTTGGAATTCGTAACGAAATTAGGGGAGCTCTCTGTGGTTGTTGGCGGTTTGCGTCATGTTGTGGAGAGCAGTACATCCGTACGTAGAGTTTGCTGAGCCAACTCAAGATCACAGTAGTAAATGCGGCAAGTCCAAGTGGAAGATGGCAAATCGAGAGCTTCACCTCCCCATCATCCCACCACGAACCAAACTAAAGCCTGTGACCAGATAATTGCCAGCGGATTTCCTGAGACGTGCGAAACCTCTTTATACATTCCGAAAGCCTTCATGGATCTATCTCCCTTGCTGAGGCTTTCAGTTGGGTTTGCTGCTTTCTCAACTAGAGGCTCGCACTTCACTTCGGGATTGTCTACGGATCTGCTGCATTTGGACCTTGTATATGATCCTGTTCTCAGCACCAAAAAGTGTTGCACATCTGGCGTTCGAAGTCAACCTGCGAGCCCTTGAGACTTTCGCTGACGGACTTGCTGGGAGCCAGGCTTCGAGCGTCTTTGCACCGCGAAAGGCAATACTAGTATCCGTTATTAATGCGGAGCGGTGATCCAGCAGCTGGTTGCTGCGGCTCGGATTTCCTGATCCAGACCAAAATTTCTCTCGTTCTTCGAGAGCGCTGATGCTTGATGCTGTCACCGCCGAGAGGTACAAAGCCCAGGAGATTGATCATTTCGGGGGCCAGGATGCTCGATCTGATTCTTTGTCAAAGCGAGCAACATGCTGAGTGACCAGCCATACCGTACACTCACTTGCTTGGATACTACCTGGTGCTTTCGATTGTGAGCTCTTGCATCTTCCAGACAAGCTCTCAAGAATGCGAGTTTGCCCAAGATTGCGCATTTTTACAGTTGCTGTCTGATAGATTTTTTTTTAATTCCTCCCGCTTGCATCGCTTGCTTGCTGTGCACGGATTGTTGTTGTGTCTGCTGGCACGCAGTCCTCGCTTTGTCATTCCCGACAACAAGGAGCAAAGAGTCTAAGAGAGTGAGAGAGAGAGGAAGAGCATGGCGTGACTGATTGCGGGAAGCCACTTCGTCCAGTCGTCGGTTGCTGGATCGCCTCGTCCGTCAGACGAAAAAAGTCCAAGAGACTTTTGATGATGAGCAATTGCAGATGAGCCCGTCTATCCATTCTAAAGGCTGAGCTTTTTGAGCTTTTGAAACCGGATTCGTACTGTACTTTGCCCGCTCGACCTGAAAAAGGGCACCCGACACTTCTGGCTTCGCAGATCAAATCCATGGATGGCATGGATCTGGAGATCACGATCACAGTGCAAGCAATGCGAAGACGGCGGTTCGTACCGTAGGGGACTAGCCAATGTCCTTTGCTTCCTCTTTTCGTGCTGCTTGTCGTCTTGTCTGCCTATCCTGACACAGCACTGGAAGTAAGCAGAGAAGAGAGAGAAAGTGGAAGAGTGGAGACAAAAGCGCAAATCGTCAACAAACGCACCCGCATCCGCACCCACCGCACAACGCACTTCCATTCCTCGCTCGCAGACTGGAAGGGCTGGTGAGCTTGAGATTTGACTCCGCGGACTCACTCACTCACTCTCTTTCTTCTTCGAGTACGCACGTCCACGACTTCGCTCGCCATTCCTCATCACACGGTTTTCAGACAGCGAACGGCGTGGATAGACAACCAGACAGCCTCTCCACACAGCATCAAGCCACACAAGCAAGGGTTTGTGCTCGTCTATCATTTCTTTGTTGGTGTTGTGAGCAGCGCAAGCAGGAAGACGCAGACAGACAAAGGAGCAAGCCCTGACGTGACGCATTATCGTCGCGAGCCCGCCAGCCTGCCAGCCGACAGCACAAAGCGCACAACGCAAGTCAACCTGTCAGGTTGCGCACAACTGCAACCGCTTACACCGAGAGAGAGAGAGAGCGAGTGCGAACGAACCAAGCCAGATCCACCCACACGGAGTTAATATGGCGATCCGACCCAAGTTCCCGTTGCCAAAGGGCTACTTTGGGCCGCTGCCGCTCTCGAAGGAGCAGGAGGAGCGCTACCGCGAGATCGTGCGCAAGCGGCTGCAGGTCGTGCTCACCGACGAGCATGACTTCGCGGTCACGCGCCGGCGGCAAGTGGACGCCGCCAAGTGGAAGCTCGTCAAGTCCAAGAACCAGCTGCACATCTACCGGCGGCGTCAAGCGACCGTCGTGCTCGGCGACAACAAACAGCAGCCGTCGATGCTCTGCATCGGCCGCATGGACGGCACGCTCGAGGACGTGGTCTACGGCACCTACGACAAGTCCCACGAGGAGATGCAGATCTCCATGAAGTACATCGACACCACGTGCAAGGACTGCACAGTGCTCCAAAACATAGACCTGGCGACACCGACGGACCCGTTCCACTACCTCGGCTTCAAGTACCTCGTGTCCAAGTTCCCCGGCGGCTTCGTGATCAAGGACCGCGACTGGCCTTACATGGAGGTATGTACGCTTGCTTGTTCCTAATTCTATTCTACCAACGAATTTGAATACTGGCAACCTACCATGAGATATAGACCAACTCCACCGGATAGACTAACTAAATAACTCTCGGATATCCAACCAATCTTGTGTCTGTCAACCTTAGGCGGCGGGCATTGAGAAAGACAGCACGGGACGCCGGTATGCGTACCTGATCATGCACTCGGTGAACCTGCCGAACGTGGCGCCGTGGGACAAGAGCGATGTGGTGCGCGGCCAGTTGTTCTTCACGTTCCTCTTCCGCGAACTTGAGGGCGGCATCGTCGAGATCTTCTCCACGGGGCTCTTCGACCCCGCGGGCGAGATGATCCAGAAATTCTCGACGATCATGACCCAGGAGACTCTCATGGCCGTGAGCAAGTCGGTCAAGTGCGCAGAGGCCAAGAAGCTCACGATCCTGGCGCTCGCGTACTACACCGAGAATACACACTTCAACAAGCACCGGTGCTCCGTGTGCTCGAGCACCGGAGGCATGTTTGGCTCGCTCAAGACCTGCCGGGTGTGCGGCGCACCCGTGTGCTCCAAGTGTCGCTTGCGCAAGTTCATCTTCGCCGGTCCGAACCGCGATATCACCAACATTGCGTGCTGTCCGCCGTGCGTGCTCAAGTCTAAGACCATGGACGTGCGGCCCGCGGAAGAGACGTTCTCGCTGCTTGCAGAGAAGCACTTGCCGGAAGATTTGTTCCGCACCGACAGCTCGACGTTCTCGGACGCACCCGATGTATCCTCGCCGCGCGATAACCACAGCTACCAGCTCGAGGAGGACAAGTCGACGATCTGCGAGTCCGAGGACGAAGGCTACAGTCTCAGTGTGAGCAGCGGCATGACCGAGGACGACGTCGAGGGCATGATCGAAGCGATGATGAAGAAGAAGCTGAGCAACGGCAGTCAGCGCGACGAGAATGGCGCAGGCGGAGGCAACAGTGACCCGCGATCCGTGTTGCTCGAAGAGCACGTCGAGTACATGCATGCGGCTGGGGCCGAGCCCATGTACGGCGGGGCCGTGTCCTCGGTGCGCTCGACTGGGAACTCGCGCGGCAGCCACGCCCTGCAGTACGACAACAACGGCTACTACCAGCTACGACAGCCGAGCTCCACACGCAGTAACTCGCGCCACCACGCAGACTTTGAATTCCGCAACCTGAACCACCAGCAGCACTCTCAATACCGCAGCGAGTTCCAGACACCGCCACAGCAAAGCTCGGAGTTTGGGAACCAGTACCCGCCACGGGGTCCATCGTCAACCGGAATGAACTCCCGTAGTGCGAGTCCGCATCATCGCTCCCAGCAGCGGTATCAGCAAGTTGACTACCGCAATCCAGGTTTAGCAGCAAAGTACCACAGCAACTACAACGGTTACAGCACCGACTACGAGTACCGTGGTGGCGATCCCATGGCGCCATCTACACCTAGCAGCCTGCAAGTGGACTACCGGAGTCTAGCGACGACGAACCAGGCTGGCGGTGGCAGCGGCGGTGGCATTTATCAGATCAACCCCCGCCAGGCTGCGATGGGTCCGCAGCCGGGCATGGCGCCGCACCAGGCCGAGCTCTTTCACAAGATGATCGCGCTCCAGAACTCGGCGCAGCAGGTGTACGCGATGACCAAGGCGAATGAGGAGTACATGCGCAACCTGCACAACTAACTTGGAAAATGGATCAGTGGGCGAGTAGAGTGCGAGGGAGTCCCAGAGGACGACAGCTGACTGTCGTATTTATGAAGAAGCTGTCGCTCGCATCTTTCTCTCTCTCGCTGCACTGCTATGTCTCAATCAGCCCCCAACGTCCAGCAAGAAGCTGAAAAATCGTCGCCGTGGTGTTGTCAAGAGAGAGAAGAACTGTGTATTGTGTGTGTTGTTTGTAGCTGGTGTGAATATAATACGACAAGTTGTTTTTAAGTGTGTCTTTCGATCGTTTGCTGAGTTTGGATCGACTGCGGGATATACAAATCACGAGGACCTGGCCAGCAGCAACCAGAGTGCAGAGTGCCATGCCCACATCTTGTTGACCTGCACGGATATGACAAGACAACCTATCATTTTTCAGCCGCTGTGTTGTAGAGGTCTCAGTGCACCTTTGAATGGCTCGGGGCTCTTTCGCACGTGGCTCTTCCATTCCCAGCATGTAGTTCAGTTTACGCGCCTGGGGAAATTTGTGCTTGCCTGCGTGAAAAGCGAGACAGTCTTCTGCAGCTCGTGATGTCGCAGCGCGATTGCTTTGTTATTAGTCGAGCCATCGTCGAATTGAGTTGATCTGGAGAGTTGTTGATCATAATCCCGGATCGTCTGGCCATCTGGCTGGTTGGCTGGTGGATCCTGGTCCGTCCGGCCGGGGCCAACCAACCAACAGCAGCAAGAATGCCCTATCTCGGATTGCTTCTTTCGTGATAAGACGCCTGCTGAAGACGAAGACACGAGATACGCGCTTGGACAGCGATTGCAAGGTCGCGAAATGCCCTGCGCTGCAAAGCATCCGGCACACTTGGAAATGGTGATTTCCGTCGACGACTTCCCAAGGAGAGGCAATTTGAGAGCTTATTTTATATCTCAAATATATATTTAAGCAAATGCCTTATCAATTTAGACAAACGTAAATATCGTTATTTTACCGTCAAGTCATTATGAGAGGCTATTTTAAACCTCTCTATTTAGGGTAAAACTCACAGACAAACTGCCGCTTTTTGTTAGGGAATGCATCGGATTTGGGGAAAATCGGGTGTGGAAATGCGCGGCTAGGGACGAAATCGACTCACAGGCTCCATTTTTTGCGGATGCGCAAAAGTGTTGCTTTGTATGGGTCTAGCGGGAAAGGCGGATTTTTGGGGACAGAGAAGGTGCATTTGGCTGTGAGTTTTAGGGGCTAGAGAGAGGCAAACGCGGCTTTTTAAGCAGGATTTGCGATCGGGGTAGGGTTTTGGAAAGAGCGACTATCTCTTTTTTGAGGTCAATTCAATTTTTTGGCTCGAAAAAGAGTAAGGAAAGACGTAATAAATGCGTCACGAAAAGTACAAGTTCATAGAAGATCGGCAGTGCGCACCGTCTACTGTCGGACTCCCCTGAATTGGTACGTGAGTAACCACCTGTGACTGCCTGACTGACTCGCTCGCTCAATTCCAATTCCAATTCCACGCGGGACTCTCACTTCCTGAGTCACTCGCGTGCGCTTCAGGTATCAGACCGCGACCAGCAGCAGAAGCTTCTGCCGGCCCTTGCTCTCCATCGATAGCTTGGCTCGTGGCGGCCGTGGGACAAGTCCACCCACATAGCACCCGCGCCATTCCAACGCCCGCCAAGCAACAGACTCACTGACTGACATGGAGCAGCAGCAGGAGCTCCGGCTGCAGCTGCAGGCGCAGCAGCGGCACCAGCAGCGTCGGTCGTCCGCGTCGCTGCCGTGCACGACCGTGTCCAAGGAGCTGGCGGTGCGGCTCGAGGTCGAGGCCGAGGGGCTCGTGCAGCACCACCTGCGCGCGTACGAGGCGCACTTGTACTACCAGAACCGCGAGGAGCTCAAGGACCCCAAGCTCTGGACCAAGATACAGAGCAGCAAGAAGGGCGGCTTCAGCGTCTACAGGCGCGTGCGGCAGCGTCGTAGTAAGCAGGCGACAGCAGCAGCAGCAGCAGAGGCAATGGCCGTGACGACGGAGATGCCGGCCATGCCCACAGCAATACCCAGAGCCGCCTCTACGATCTCACAGAGCCAACAGCAACAGCAGCAACCGAATACCCAGCACCACCACAAGCACAAGCACCACAACAACAGCGCACTCCCCACGCAGCTGCTCGGCGTGGGCTTCACAATCGGCACGATCGAGGACATGATCTTCGGTTCGCTGGCCACCTCGACAGCGGCGATCAAGATCCAGTCGCTGTACATCCAGGACCCGGTGGTGGACGCCGCGGTGCTCGCCACGCTGATCGCACCGAACGCGGCGAGCGATCCGCTGCGCTCCGTGACGCTCAAGTGGATCATGAAGAAGCCGAAAGTGTACGGCGTGACGAGGTACCGAGACTACGTGTTTGTCGAGTCGATCGGCATCCGGCGCAGCATCTGCGGCGAGCGCATCGGGTACCACTTGATGCACTCGATCGACCTGCCGACGTCGTCGTTCCCGTCGCTCGACGACGACCAGGAGGAGGTCGTGCGCCGACGGTTGTCATGCTGCTACCTGTATCGAAGCATCGGATCGGGGCTCATCGAGTGCTTCCTGCGCTCGAGCACGGACCCGTGGCGCAAGACCCCGCAGCGGCTCGTGGTGTACGCCGCCGCGAACCGCCTGCTCACGTGCTGCCCCGGTTTCATGCGCGTGGCCGAGACCAACAAACTCATCTTCGCACTGCAGCAGAACCTGCTGCTCCAAGCAGCGAAGGCGCGAGAGGAACCACGAAGCCGGTACGTTCGCTGTAGCCTATCGAGGAAGATTGGCATGGCGCATGGTTATTCTATTGTTGGATGATACTGATTAACTAGCTGACCGTGTTGAAATTGGTTTTGCTTATACATTATATTAGGCTGGAAGACCCGTCGGCATGTAACATCTGCCTCAAGTCGTTTGGAGTGTGCAAGCGCGGCTATCCGTGCCAGCTCTGCGAGCAGGTTCGTGCGTGCATTATTCGACAGTCTAATTGAATCTTTCCTATTGCGAAGTACTGCGAGGCTCACGCGCATCTTGGTTGTATGGCTGGGTCGTTCCTTAGATGTGCTGCTCGAGCTGCCTGATCGTATGGAAGACGAGCTTCGCGCTCAACTTGCTAAATGAAGGCAGCATTCTGGAGAAGCGGCTGCGCTTCTGCCGATCCTGCTTCATCGCGGCGCAAGGCGCGAACCCGTTTCACATCGCCGCGAGTCGCATCTGCTGAACTTTTTGCTGGCTTTGACCTTCTGAACGGGATAGCAAAGAATGCGCCGACAGACTGGGAAGCCAACGAGGAGACACTCGAGGATGAATGGGAAGTAGCCACACCCACGACAACGACAATAACAACCAACTACTACTGTACACGATATTGAACCGAATAGAGATGTAGAACGCTAAAGCAAATCGATAGAGACTAAATGCATGTGTTTGTATAGGAAATGAGTGCAGTATGGCCGTAGTCGTTGCATATTCCTTCCTAAATGTGCAACTGAGAGTAGAGAACACTGCGTACGCATTATCGTGAAGTAGTTACTTGACCAAGACGAAAAAGCTGAGCAGCTAGCTTGGGTGCGGCGACCAGAGTGGTGCTTAGGATGTCGATAGCTATTCAGGCTCATTTCGACATCGTTGTAATACATCTGCCAAGGTGGGCTCCGAAGGACACCGAAGGGGGTAAATAGGATTGTTGACCTGCCATCATGAGGACAAACAGCTGCGGCGAGTCATCCGTTTGACTCTGCCGATGTGAGGGAGGCTGAGCAACGGGGATGCTGGCCATACACACGGAAATATTCAGTTGGCTTCACGCTTCACTGCGAGTCAGTCAGTATACCTTCAGGTAGAACTTGTTCAAGCATAAACAAATTGTAGTCATCTTCAAGACCTAGCATATCTGATTCAAGTCACTTGTGGTTATGCATGCACGAAGGCTTTCAGTCCAAGATCAACAATGGACGGTCTGAGTCAGATGGATCGGCTGGTTGGTTGGTGGTCATCAACAGCAACAGGTGTGTGGGGTGTGTGTGCTGGGAACCCTCAAGATGCAAGTGGCAAGCCAGTCGAACCAGCTTGTATCCCATTCGCTTACATTAGTCAGAAGTCGGTCGGTATGGATGAAACTGGACCAGTTCTTGTCTACTGTGGCTGTCGTATCCCAGCTCAGCAAATCAACAAGTACGCCACAGCTGGGTGTCATTGGTAAGCAACCAGATTCACATGCTAATCGTCTATTATAATAACGGAAACCACAGGAAGGAAAATGCCGACCGCAGCATATGGACAAGCCAGCGTACAAAAAGATTCAGAGGCTGCTTCGAGCGCGAGAGAGGACGAAAGGTGATGATGATGGCTTCTGGTAATCGGATTTCTCTCTCTGCCTCCACACACACACTCGCGCGCCAGCCGAGCTTGAGGTCTCGCCCTCGCCATTCACGAATTCGTTCTCACAAGCGCATCAACAGGTCTCAGCCTGAGTAAAGTGTATAAGCTTGGAATCCAAATACGAACCGCACTGATCTCCCCAGGTCGGTACCTGCAATCAGTCGTCCACTGATCCAATCCCCTAGCAGTAGCAGCTACAGCTTCGTTCATTCTCCTCAGTATGACTACAACGACCAATGCCCCAGCGTTCCCGCTTCCGGAAGACCAGATCCCTAGCGTGCAACTCACGGACATCCAAGTCAAGGAGTACCGCCACCTCGCGCAAGAGATCGTGGCCAAGACGCTCTACCACGAGACCAACTTCCGGTACCAGGATAACGAGACGCTGGACGAGAAAGACTGGAAGTTCGTGCGCAGCAAGGAGCGCATGCGCGTCTACAAGCGCATGGTACCGTCCTCTTCAGGTTCATTCCTGCCGTCGATGACAAATACTCACAGCAGCAACAGCAACAACAACAGCTATGTGCCGCTGCTCCCCATGGTGCTTGGCGTCGGCTGTATGGAAGGCAAACTCGAGGATGCGCTCTATGGCGTGCATCATAAGACGACCGAGGAGATGCGCTCTGTCACCTCGTTCCTCAACAAGAGTCACAAGGACGCTGCGGTGCTCGCGAACATCGACACTGGCACTCCCGAAGATCCGTTCCGGTACCTGGGACTCAAGTGGCGCGTCGTGCAGACCCCCGGAACGACCAAGATGATCAAGAATCGCGACGTGTGCACGCTCGAACACCTGGGCACAGACATCGATCGCAACGGCAACACGTACGGCTTCCACCTCATGAAGTCTGTGGACCTTCCCGACTTCCCCGCGTTCGCCGACGATGCGGTCGTGCGAGCCCAGGTGATGTTCTGTTGCATCTACCGTCAGATCACGCCGACACTCGTGGGCATGTACTGCAAGGCGATCTTCGATCCGAGCGGCGACATGATGGACTTTGTGTCCTACTT
>JAASFU010000293.1:0-29163 GCA_023333955.1 Globisporangium paroecandrum | reverse complement strand
GACGGCGTTGTAGCCCATCGGCGCGTTGCCTCCTTCCGCCAACGCAAAGCTGAACGCTTCGTCCTCCAGTTCCACTTCGGTCATCTCGGCGACCTCCATGTTCTCGACCGCATTGCGAGCCATGCGATTCCAGTCCGTACGTGAGAGCGCAATCAGGTACACTGTGAGCTTCACGACCTCCATGATGCAGATCGAGTACCAGAGCGCGGGAAAGCCATAGCCGAGGGTGACGCCGCCGACATAGGCGATCGGCAGCTCGATGAACCACGTAGACAAGGTGGCGGTCCACGCGACGATCTTGGCTTCGCCCATGGCCGTGAGCACGGAGGACGTCAGGACCTCAATCGACTGGATGACGTAACCCGTGATGAAGATCGGCTGCACGAGCATACAGAGCTTGAGTAGCGTGTCGTCGGTCGTGTAGAGGTGGAAGAGCTTCTCGTGCAGCGAGAGCGTAAGCGCTGCGAGTAACAGCACACAGATGATGGTGCAGCCAAAGCCGAGTTGAGCCAGCGCCTTCGCAGCCTTGGGGCGGTTCGCGCCGAGACAATTCGCGACGCGGATCTGGGTTGCGCAGCCAAATCCCCAGAAGAGCGCCCACAGCAACTTCCACAGTCCAGAGATGACGGCATTCGCAGCGATGACGTCCGATCCCAGTTTCGCAGCGATGAGCGACAGCGCCGAGCTCGCCAGGTTGGAGATCAGACTGTTGGTAGCGACCGGGATCGCAATGGCGCCGTAGGTTCGCAGACGATCCGGAGTGAGTGCGTTCCAGTCCCAACCACCCCAGGCGCGCAGATGCATCTTCTTGTACAGGATACAGTACGACACGAGCGCAATTGGCTGGAACCACGTGGCAATCACCGTCGCTAGTGGGGATCCGTCGAAGCCCATGCCGCTCCAGCCAAAGCAGCCATAGATCAGAAAGTAGTTGGCACCAATCGCGACACCGATCGACATGGTGCCCACAATCGTCGTCGGCGCCATGATGCCCATGGACTGGAAGTACATGCGGACGCACACGTAGGCGACCGCGGGCCAGGATGCGAACGACATGATGCGCGCGAACCTGCTGCCCAATCGAATGACCTCGGGATCGTCCGTCGATATTTCCAGCGCGTAGCCAACGAACCAGTACCAGACGAACACGGGGATGATACAGATCGTCGCAAGCACGAGCCCCATCTGCAGCCACACGCCCATGAGCTCTCGGTTCTGCGCGCCCCACGCCTGGCCGCATAGCGTCGTGAGCGCGCCGCAGCCTCCCCAGATCGCCATCAGCGGCACGCTCGTCCAGACGGTCGAGAGCGAGGCAGCCGCGAGCTCCTTCGTGCCCAGGTGGCCCAGGAACGCGTAGTCCACAGATGTGAGCGCGAGGCGTGCGAAGGTGGACAGACTCACCTGCAGCGCCATGGACAGCAGCGCCAGGAACTCGGCCTTGATGTCCACCTCGGGTTCATGCGGAGCGGGCACTGGGACTAGAGACGGTTGACTGGACGACGGCTCAGGCTTGAGCAGCAGCGGCGACTTCTCCTGTTGCGACGCCATGGCTGCCTGACAGTACTGCTGCTGATCCTGATACTGCTGCTACTGCTGGAGACCTTGGCGCAAGCGGGTGGGCTGAAGAATGGTGAACTACACAGACAGGCAGCGGGGCTGAGTGAGCTGGTGGCGATGCCACACTCATCACGCGTGACGCGTTGGCGTCTGATGAGTCGCGGTCGAAATGAGTGAGCTCTTCCTTCCCCTTCCCTCCCATCGTGGATGTGATATCCTTCCCGTTGCGTGATATCAGATATGCTGTGTAATAGGTGGAATGTGACTCATTGGGCGGTTGAGGGAAAGAGTGGAAGTGGGGTGATATGCTGTTAAGTGGGAAACGGATGTTTTCTTGTGGTAGGCTAATACAATATAGCATTTCTCTTGAATAAACTAAGAAGCTTTTATATGGTAAAACTGCAGGTAAAGTGTATAATGGAATCCAAAGCTCACTGTGTAGTCAAAATTGATATTTGATAGCTCTGATAGCCAATCTCCCATTCTGTTATCAGATATTCAACCCTCTAATCCTCGTGAAGGATTGGATGAGAGGTCAAAAGGTCACACACACACACTTCGGATGCATGTCTTCGTTCGTTGGGAATAAATGAAAGAAAGCTCTGCGCGTTGGCTTCGTCTACAGGGCACAAACAAGCAACAGTCTCGCCAACCTCCACAGGGTTTGGATGGATACGGAGCGGATCCGTCTGGATGAATCGAAGAGCTCAATCCATTCCAATGTAGTGATACAAGTGGAACAAGGGGACTGACTGGCTGTACAGGTACCATTCAATTGTGTGTGTGTGTGTGTGCATGCATCGACTAACGTTCAACTGCTTGCTACTGTATTGCACTCGCGTATTTGAAATCAGGGTCCAGTGCGTCGCGATCTCTTGATGGGTAGCCCGTCCTCCACATCATCGCCCCACTGCTCCTGCTGCTGGTTGGAGGACACGACACTCGAAGGTGTCGGCACTGGCGTCAGCGGTGATAATGGAGCAGTGTTGTAGCCCATCGGCGCGTTGCCTCCTTCTGCAAGCGCGAACTTGAACGCTGCGTCCTCTAACTCTACCTCGGTCTCCTCTGCGACCTCCATGTTCTCGACCGCATTGCGAGCCATACGGTTCCAGTCCGTACGCGAGAGCGCAATCAGGTACACTGTGAGCTTCACGACCTCCATGATGCAGATCGAGTACCAGAGCGCGGGAAAGCCATAGCCGAGGGTGACGCCGCCGACATAGGCGATCGGCAGCTCGATGAACCACGTGGACAAGGTGGCGGTCCACGCGACGATCTTGGCTTCGCCCATGGCGTTCAGCACCGACGCCGCCAGCATCTCGATCGATTCAATCATGAACCCTGTGATGAAGATCGGCTGCACGAGCATACAGAGCTTGAGCAGCGTGTCGTCGGTCGAGTAGAGCTTGAAGATCTGTTCGCGCATGGAGAGCGTTACAGTGGCGAGTAGCGCCACACAGACGACCGTGCAGATGAAGCCGAGTTTGCTCAGCGCCTTGGCGGCATTCGGACGGTTCGCGCCGAGACAATTTGCAACGCGGATCTGAGTCGCACAGCCGAAACCCCAGAAGAGCGCCCACAACAGTCGCCACAGACCCGTGATCACGGCATTCGCAGCGATCACATCGGATCCGAGCTTCGCGGCGATGAGCGACAGCGCGGAGCTCGCCAGGTTCGCGATCAGACTGTTGATCGCGATCGGGATCGCCAGATTCGCGTACGTCTTGATGCGGTCCGAGGTGAAGGCACTGAAGTCCCAGCCACCCCACGCTGCCACGTGCATCTTCTTGTAGAGAACGCAGTACGATACCAATGCGATCGGCTGGAACCACGTGGCGATCACCGTCGCCAATGCGGACCCGTCGAAGCCCATGCCGCTCCAGCCAAAGCAACCGTAGATCAGAAAATAGTTGGCACCAATCGCGACACCGATCGACACAGCTCCGACCACAGTCGTCGGTGCCATGATGCCCATCGCCTGGAAGTACAGACGGACGCACACGTAGGCGACTGCGGGCCACGCCGCGAACGACATGATGCGCGCAAAGCGGATGCCTAATCGAATGACCTCGGGGTCGTCCGTTGACATCTCCAGCGCGTAGCCGACGAACCAGTAGCCGATGAACACGGGGGTCGTGAGGACTGTGACGACCGTGAGCCCCATCTGTAGCCATACGCCCATGAGCTCTCCGTTCTTAGCTCCCCACGCCTGACTGCAGAGCGTCGTGAGCGCGCTGCAGGCGCCCCAGATCGTCATGAGCGGCAGACCCGTCCACACGGACGAGAGCGACGCCGCTGCGAGCTCCGTGGTGCCCAGATGACCCAGGAACGCGAAGTCCACAGACGTGAGCGCGAGACGAGCGAATGTCGACAGACTCACCTGCAGCGCCATGGACAGCAGCGCCAGGAATTCGGCCTTGATGTCCACCTCGGCTTCAACGGACGGCGGGACGCGGATGCGCGGATCGGAGGACTCGCGCTTGAGCAGCAGCGGCGTTTCCTCCTGCACGGAAGACGACGCGCCATTCCTGGCGGCCGCGGACTTGCTGTTGCTCATACTCGCTCCTCTTCTTCTCTTGAGCTCTTGAGCTCTGGTGGATGAACTGACGAATGGCGAGTGACGCGCTGTGGGCGGCGGAGCTGTTCGCGCTGCGCTGCATGAACAGGCAGCACATCAGCACACAGCGTACGCACGCACGCACGCATGCTCCTGTGTCCTTCACCACTCACTCATCCGTGCGAAACGGGCGGAGAGGGACACACGATGTGATGACTGCTCAGACGGGACGAGATCGTGGCGGAGAGTACTACTGTACTGGACTGCCTTCAGATGGACATCATCTATTCTATTGTGTAGGCTGGAAGTGCGCTTTTTGTGCGGTGAGATCAGACGCGGCAGCTCAGCATCTGATTCGGATATGCTGTTTGGTGAGTTTCATCGCGCGATTTTGCGATTCTGCTTTGAATATGACCCGCAGATGAGCAATGCAGCGTATATGCGCATTGTTGGTATATTCGTTCTTGGTGGTTGATGGCAGGATATTCTTGTCCAGAACTATGAACTGGAGCAAGAGAAGGATCCTCCAGAACGGCGACCACTTGATCGTTCATGTGGAGGGGCAATTCTCGAGCCGAGTAATCAACACGCATTGAAATAGCCCAGAACTCCCTTCTCGGAGCGACACCTCGACAAGCAGAGGCGATATCAGTATCACTGGCGCCGATGCGAGAGATTGCACCCTTGACACCATGATCCGTATCTTGGGGAAGCACATTTAGGTTGGAGACCAAACACGAGCTTTGTATAAATAGTTGTCGCAGGTCTAGAAAGTGCCTTTTCGAGCTTTCTTTTTGGCGCAAAACCTCTTTAAAAAAAGCGGCTCAGCCACCTTTTATACAGCGTTTCTATGGATTTGTGTCGGGCGGGTTCTCAGCCATCGCCTTTAGGAGAGAGTAAAATCAAAGCAGCTCGCAGGTTTCTCTCAATTAATAGCTCAGGCAAAGTGTGTGAATTTCAGAAAATACATCATCTTCTCGACAATCACTAATGGACAAGTACATTTTCTATTTTAAAAAATACTTTTTTTACATCTCCAATTTGCGCCTTTTTTGGCCTCTTGGCCATGCCAGTCAAACAGCTCATCAAGAGTCACACTCAGCGCTGCTTGGTGTCGAAGCGGCTGAGGCTGATCGCGAACGCCTGGAGCATGGAGAGCGGGTACTGGAAGTCCATGTTAAAGCAGTCCTTGCCCACTTTACCGAGCTGCAGCAGTACGTGCTCCTGCGGGAGAGACACTGTGCCCTGGTCCTCGTAGACGTACTCCGGGTGGAGCTTCCGGTACTTCTCGCGCATCTGCTCGCTCGTGGGCTCCGAGTGCACGAGCTGGAAGTTCTTGACTGAGACGCACGTTGCGCAGCTGCGGAAGTCCACGATGCATGACGATAGCGGGCCGTACTTGGTCTCACGCTTGTGCATGAACACAAAGTTGGACGTGTCCAGCACGTTCTGGCCGCCCTAGAAATCGAAGTAAACAAGATTGCCAGGTTAATATATACTACTGGTCATAGAGTAGAGAGATGCCAAAGCTGACGGCTCTCGACGCACTGCTGCTGTGATCGCGCGCACGTGCTCCTCTATCATCTGGTCGCGGGAGATCGGTCGCCAGTCCAGGTACGCCGAGCCGTTCTCCACGATCGACGGGATCACCACCTCTATCTTTCGCGCATACGGCTGTGCAGTATCAACGAGAGGTGAGCGAACTTGCAGGTGTCACATATGAGTATGTTGAGAGAAGCAGTGTTGAGCCAACCTTCTTCGAGTTGTGATACCGGATGACCGCGAGCTCGGCGCGGATGCTCTTACGCAGCTCGTCGTCGACCTCGCAGTCCGAGTCGAGGTCCTCCGGGTTGTCGCCCTGGTCGTAGAGACAGTACTCGAGCATGCTCGTGGACGAGCGCAGCTTGCCGATGTACTGGTGGCTCCTCATCATCCGCGACAGAAAGAGGTCATCCCTGAGCAAAAATGTCAAATGTCCAAGTCAAGAGGTCAGTCAGTACAGTAGAGAGTGGGGTACTGCGAGTGCTTATTCAAGACGTACTTGTTCATGGAGATGACGTAGTGCGACGTGATGCGACTCGCCGCTTTCTTGCGCGCGTACATGATCGGCCGGCCGCTGGAGCTGTTCACTTCGAGCAGCAGCGTGTAGATTGGCGAGAGCTTGTTCGGTCCGCTGTCGTTGCGCTCGATGAAGCACTTCATGATATGGCCGCGGCCGCATTCGAGCGGTCGCTTGGCAAAGTCCAGCAAGTGGTCGGGCACGTACGGCACGCTCTTGGGGCTGAAGAACTACAGATCATTGTTAGAGGTGGCATAGTCGATCGGTAGTGAGGGATAAATAACATAGCAATGCGTGTACCTGGGCCTGGATTTTCTTGGGCTCGTCGTCAAGCTTGCTTCGCCGCTTCTCCTTGCGCTTCTCGCGCGACTTCTCTCGACTGCTGCTGCTGCTTGTGTCCTTCGTGTCGCTCTCGTCGGCGCTCTCTCTTCGACCATGATGGTGCGAAGACGACGAATTAAAGCCCGAGGACGAGTGCCTCGGGCCACCACTGGAAGAGGAGACGCCGTCATCGCCGTCGCCGTCACCGTCCTCAAGTCTTGGCGGCGAGCGCTTGAGCTCGCGCAGCTCGTCGTAGATGTCTTCGTGGCTGCTCTCTCTCCGCGTCGACAGCAGCGTGCCGTCATCTGCCTTGCCCTCATAGTAATGGTTGGTGTTGTTGTTGCTCTTGTGGTCCTGGCCCTTTATACCGTCCTGCTGCGGCGCGGGGCTGCTGCTGGATTTTGGCGCCGCGTGCTTGTTCTCGATCTCGATGATCGGGTCGTCCTCGCTCGCCTCTGCGGTCTTCTTGACCTCTATCTTCTCCACCAGCTTTGGCTCGAGCTTCGCCTCTTCCAGGAACGGGATCTCCACGTCGTCCAGCGAGTCGTCAAAGTGAAGCTGATGGTGATGGTTCTGCGACGATGTCGATGAAGAACCGCTCTTGGCCGATTTTGCATCGCCCTGACCACCACTGGGCGTCACTTTCCCATCTGCCGCTGCGCTGTCTTCATTCTCAAGCTCCGATCTCTTCGGCTCCTGCTTCTTCACCGCGATGATCTCTTCTTCTGGCACATTCGGGCGAGACGAGCCGCTAAATGGCACCGCACGACCGACTTTCGTCGTTGCAGTCGGCGTTGATGACAATGTGGCTGCGCCTGTCATCCCAGAGTCACTTGGTGATGCGCTCTGAGCCTGAGCTGCAGTTGCTGCGGTATTTGCCAGGTGCTCGTCGATGTTGCGGCTCCGCAAGGACAGCGCCGCAGTCGTGTCGTTGAGCACCTCCATCGTGCTTTTCTTCACGATCGCAGGCTTGAACGACGCGTCAGAAGCTAGTGCAGTGGTCGTCGACGGCATGGTCTGCGGTCGCGCTTGTGAGGGCGGAACTTTCGGCGCCTGCTTGGGGACTTTCGCAGACAGAGGCACACTGAGCTCCACTGGAGGGCTGGTAGCAGAGAAGATCGGCGAGTTGTCGCCGAGAATGTCTACCGGTGCAGCTTTCGCACCACCACCACCGCCACTTGACGTCGACGGTCGAGGCGCCTTCGCCTCTCTACCAGCACCACCTTCAGAGGGCGATGGAGCTCGCATCGGTGCTTTCTTTGCCTCGGGGGTCGCTTTCGCCATCGTTGGGGGAGCAGCAGCAGCCACTGGTACTGGGGTTTTCTTCACATCCGCAGTAGCAACTTTCGAGTCGCTCTGGGTCTCATCCGCAGGCTTTGCTTCCGCTTTCGGTGGCGGAGCTGATGTTGGCGGTGCACCCATCGGTGCCTTTGTCGGTGGCTTGGTGCTCGGAGGAGCACCGACGGGTTTCGCTAGAGCGGCACCGCCAGGTGGAGGACCACCCGATGGGGGGCGAGCAGCACCGTGGATCTTCGCGACGGACGCACTCGGCGCGGCGTCAGTGGGCGGCGGTCCATTCGGCGGCGGAAGCGTGGACTTGGCTCGGAACGCTGCAGCAGCCGACGCAGCGCCTTGCGGTGGAGCAGTAGAGGGCGGCGGCAGCGCTTTCTTCTTCTTCGCCCCAGCGTCAGCGTCCTGTTCGGATAAAGCGAGAGGTAGCGTCAGTAGAACGACTGTACAATGCTAATACCAGCGCCTTGCATCAGCTCACGAATGGTGCCAAAGGCAAATACCTTTGCATTGCCACCTTCGCCTGCTTTCGCGTCGGCGGGCGGACTCGTCTTTGGAGGCGCCTTCATGCGCGGTGGACTACACGGGTACAAATAAATGAATAAACATCAAGGTTACTTCAACATCAAAGTGCAACCAAGCACACGCAAAAGGAGATTTTCACAAAGTGACGCACCCGCTCGGCGCCGCGTCCTTGGCGTCGCTCGCGGCCTTGTCGTCCGCCATGCTCCACTACCGCGTCACGTTGCGTTGCTTCCTTCTTGTTGGCGCTTCCTCTGTCGCGCGACTTGCTATACTACTACGCGTGTGCTGTTAGGTTAGCGACGAAGGCGTCGCTTTGCATTCCTTTGCTGAGTGCCTGTCTTTTTTAGGGTAACGGAAAGAAAGCTGGAAAGCCTTCGCCTGCCCTGCATCCAACTCACGATGTGTATGAAACGGATCGCAGTTCGTCTCGTCCTAAAAGTAGATATTGCGTAGCTCGTGGTTCGGACACAAGTGAGCCAAAAGCGCGCAATTTCATGTTCAGTGCGATGCAAACGGCACAAGGCATTGCAATGATGACTTAATTCTGGAAAAACTAGTGAGCGATAATCCACATCATGCTCGGACGTAGAATATTCCTTTTGGTGTTGATAAGCATGTTCCTCTATTTAATCAAAAAATCTACTACTTTCGGGCCTCTGGGCAACCTGCACCCGGCGTTCGGGTCTGGATGTCCTTCACGAGCGCCGCCGAGAGCTCGCGGCCCTCCATGAACGACTTCATGTGCAGAATTGGCTGCACGCCGATATCCGAGATCGTCTTGCCCGAGATCAGCTCGCTGTACTTCTGCGGGTAAAAATTCGCGAGCGGGTCCACTGCCTTGGCATCCGCCGACACGCCCTCGACGACGTTGAAGAGCGCGTCAATGTCGTTCATCTTCATGAACGGGCACGTGGCGCAACCACCCGCGGTCGAGCAGCCTTCGCCACCAGCGACACCAGGGACGAGCTCATCACCTTCCGTGGCGACGGCATCCGCCGACACCGGGAAGATGATCTCGATCTCAGGCTTGCGCGAGCCAGGTTGCGAGCGGAGCGTCTCCTGGACGCCGCGCACGATCGCCGTGACCATGCCAACCTCCGTGCCGAGTACAAAGCTCAGCTTCTCAGTCGACTGCTTCTTCACGGCTTCGAGCGTCTTGTCCTTGATGAAATTCAAGATGTTGGACGTTGAGCCGACCACGCCGCGGCCGTTGTTCTGCGCGTCCATCGCGAGCGTGAACATCTCGCCAGGTACTTCAAAGTGCGCCGTGTGGAACGCGTCGGCGTAGTCGTCGCGCACGCGCTGGGTCACCTTGTCGCCAAACATGTGGTGTACGACGCAGTTGCCCTCCTTGAAGTACTCGAAGCGCGTCAGCAGCTCCGCAATCGTCTTCTTGTTGTGTTGTGGGTGGATCTGACGGATTTTCTCGTCTGGGAGCTGGCCGATGTGCTGGAACATCTGTTCCAGGTTCTCGCCCATGTACGTGTCCGGTCCGTACCAGATCGTGATGTCCGGCACCTGCACAAACGCCTGGAGCACAGTCTGCACCACGTTCGACGACGTACACGTGATCGTCGGCACCAGGTCGTGCGCAAAAGCCTTGCTGCGCAGCGACGTGTTGATGTACACAATGTGCAGACTGTTCGGCGTCTTGGACGCCTTCTGCAGGTACGCAATGTACGCCTGCTTCTCGGCAGACTCAGCGAGACTGCAGCCGATCTTCTGCTCTGCGAGACGATACACTGGGATGTGTTCGTATCCGTTCGAGTCCAGGTTGGCGCGCACCGACTCGGACATGAAGTCGACGCCGAGCACGGCGACCGACTGGATGCCCTTGGCCGCCATCTTGGCAGCAGCTTCACCCATCGCAAGCGAGTCCGCGATGAACGTGTGCTCCCACGAGAGCGACGATAACACACCCTATTAAGCAAGGCAACGCGAGGACGAGATTCGTGAGTCTTTTGTAAATACACATCACATGGGAAGCTAATTATATTTGTCGCGCACCTGCAGCTCGGGGTCCATGTAGAAGTGCGCGACAATGCCCATTTTCTTCTCGTGCAAGAGCGCGTCAAGCTCCTTGACGACCTGCATGTCGGGCTTCAGGTAGTTCGCCTGCGCTTCCGCAAACGAGCCCTGCGCAGTCACCTCGTTCTCAGAGATCTACAAACAGCAACAACAAAAAAGGAGTCAACATCACCAGTCAGTCATGCGATGCGCATCCATGAGCATAGCATCACACTGCAAGCGAACTACGCACCAGAAGGGAAGGAAAAGGGCGGTCCCAGGAGGCCGCGAGCGACGCGGGGGCGGCGGCGGTGGAGCGCAGACGACTGCCAGCGACGAGCGGACGCGTTGCCAGGCGGCGGGAAAGGCTGAGAGCTGCGCGCATCTTGCTGAATGGCTTGTGGGGGGAGAGAGAGCTTGGGCTGGAGCTGGAAGGGACTTGCGCGCTTGGAGGCGAGTTTGGGAATGAATGACCACCCGAATT
The DNA here is from genome assembly GCA_023333955.1 of Globisporangium paroecandrum. Lineage (NCBI taxonomy): Eukaryota > Oomycota > Peronosporomycetes > Pythiales > Pythiaceae > Globisporangium > Globisporangium paroecandrum. The sequence goes on along the minus strand of JAASFU010000293.1, from coordinate 18,363 downwards.
GCACTGAGGCTTGCGGGTTGCTGCAAAATTTGTTGGGCTTGTTTGGTGTTTGCTTGTGTGGCGTGTGCCAGCAATATGGCTGTGTACTGTAAATAAATAACCAAACTCGTTGGCTCTCTTTTTATGGGGAGTGCACGCGCTTGCACACGCAACACGCAACAGTGCGGGGAGAGGTGCATCGGGTGATTTTTGTCAATACCCGTCACCTGCACCACCAAAATATGGACTTTTGTGCGGAAACAAGAAATGGGTCAATTTCAATTTACATCTTGTTTTGTAAAACAAGGGTGAACATGTCTATTTATGAGCCTCGATGTTGCTTGATCAGGGGGAAGAGTGGGAAACTTTCGTGATATGACCACAATTGGACCACACTATGTACGTATTGAGAGGCGATGCATCCCCTTGCTATAATGGCCTTTTTCGGACTCAATCAGTTGGTTCAAACACACTTTACGTTATTTTTACATATGTCAATGTAGCTATAGCCACTAAACCTGTGGTTTAAGCGATTTCTGCAAAGAGACAGTGGATTGCGTTACCCGACGAATGCAACGTCGATGCAGCGATCTTGACGTGAAACCCTAGCCTCTCCGTCTGGACGTGACGCTCTTCCTGCGATCGCGAAGAGTTCCTTTGAGAGGTCAAGCTCTCTCTCAAGAGAGAGCAAACCCCAGTCCCAAAACTTCAAGGCAGATGGTGAAGGAGGCGAAGTGAAATGGCATGAAAGCAACCATGAGACAAAGGCGCTTGTTGGCAAGAAGTCACTTTGGACCAGATCATCAAGATCCACGGCTGGATTCTGTCATCATCATCACGTTGATTTTCTGAGCGTGGTCAGGTGAGTCACATCCGCCCTTGTGACCGATCCATCCATCAAGGCCAAGAGGCTGGCTGATGGCAAGACTCGTCATGCTCATGCCACAGGACACAATGCACTCAAGGAAATATATTGGATGTGCTTTGCCTTTACTATCCGAGCTATTCGAAGTAATCTCCTGATAGAAGGCCTATTTCACTTACCACTCGCAGGGTTACTTGTACAGCGTTTCTCATCGCTGAGCTTTGCTAGACTTCCATCCCTAGACTACTACAACCACCGCTTGTAGAATTTGAAGAACACTACAGTCAGGAACGCGATGGCAACCACCACAACCCACCAGTAGTAGTAGCCGTAGTGGTCCCGGAGCTCGGGCATGTTTTCAAAGTTCATACCGTAGAGCCCCGTGAGGAACTGCGCCGGGAGGAAGATCGCGGCCACGAGCGCCAGGATGTAGCTCACGTCGCTCTGCTGCGCCGAGCGGATGTTGTGGAACTCGTCGACGAGGCTCTTGCACGTGTCCAGGTGCTTGTCGCAGTCCTCCTCGACGATCGTGATGTGGTCCTGCACGTCGCGGAAGTAGCGCAGGATCTCGCCCGTGAAGTCGTTCGACTCGGATAGCTGCACGATCGCTTCGTTCAGCGGCTTGCAGAGCCGCTTGAGGCCCTTGATCTGCTTGGACGTGGTCTGCAGGCGATTCACATTGAAGCCACGGGGGTCGATGTGCAGCAACCGGTCGAGCATTACAAGCTTGGCGCCGAAAGTGTGCGCGATCGGCGTCAACTCGTCCACACAGGCGTCTACGATCGTGTACACGAGGAACGGAGTACCGTGCTGCCGGATCCTGCTATACGAGGTATCCAGACGCCCCTTTACCACCATCCAGAGCGCGTTTGACGACTCCTGAACGCTGATCAACACGTCCTTGAGCGTGTACATGCTCAGCTGCTGCGGGTTTGTCATCACGCGACCAATCTGAAGATCCTTGAGCCGCTCGTCGAGCTCTTTTTTGTCCATCTTGTCAAACTGGGTCGGCACGTCATCTTTCGCGTACAGGGACGCGCGATACATGCGCTGGTACATCTTAAGCTTGTTGAGATCGACGCCATGCACGGTCTGCAGGATCAGTGACGAGTGCTCTTCGTACTTCTCGTACTTTGGTCGCTCGCGGTCGATGTCGAGCGCATCTTCGACCGCCAGCGGGTGGAGGCAGTAGCGCACCGAGAGCCGACGGATCATGAGCGCGTCGTTTCCCTCCACGCTGATCCAGCGCACCGCCGCCCACGCCGGTTTCTTGGAGTAGACGAACTTCTCGATATTCTGGATCGGGTACACGCTGCGAATGCGGTCGGGCGAGTACTCGATCGAGCCAACGGTCGGCGGCTGGTGGCCTGGCGGGTAGTCGAAGCCCATCTCGCGCACAAAGCTGCCATTGAAGAGCTGCGCGAGCTTGATCTCCTGGATCGCGTGCTGAAACTCGTCGTAGGAGATGCCGCCGCTGTGGTCCTCGTCCACCTTGTCGATGAACGTCTCGAACTCCTCGTCGTCGGCGCACACGATGCCCATGGCCTCCATGCCGCGCCGGAAGCCGTCGTACGTAACCATGCCGTTCGCTGTTAAATACAACAAGTGAAAACAAAGTTAAGCTCGCATCCAAGGTCATGAATAAAGACGCAAATATGATGTAATAAACGCACTGTCAGGCTGGAAGAGCGAGAAGAGCTTGGTCAGCTTGGATCGCGTAAGGTCGTAGTACGGATCCATGAGCGACAGGTGATCCGTCTCGTCTGGGACCGCCATCGTGTCGGACCAGTCGACCGAGTTCGAGTGCCGCGAAATCGGCTCAATCGACGCGATCGACACGAACTGGCGCAGGTCCTTGCCGTGCAGGTTAGACGGCTGGGACTTGATGGACGGTCTCGATAACGCTGCTACTGGCTGGTCATGCACATCAATGGCGCGATACGGAGCTGCTGGGTTCATTGCAGTGACAGACGCACGCGTGCTCTCGCGTCGCCCCATGTCCGCACCAGAGGGTCGCAGCATGCGCACATCCTGCCTTCCCTGCTCCTCGGCCGCCCAGTCGTCCGACGAGGTGGTCTGCAGCTGCTTGAGCGCCGAGATCCCCACAGGCGGCTGCTGGAGCTGCGCAGTAGTACTGACCTCAGTGGCGAACTGCATCTGCACAGCGTTTGTGTGGACACTGGTCTCCAGCGTGGCAGCGGGGGTGCCGGGTGGCGTCACACCCATGAAGCTGGACGTCGTCGCCGCCGCGTCGGTGGTGCGTGTGGAGACCCGGCGCGGCCGACTCGGCTCCTCCGAGTCCGACGACAGGTCGCGGTACGGAAAGTCCTCCGATGGGTTCATCCTGGTCACTCGCGATGCTCCCTGTGGTGCTGCGTGCTATGCTGATGGTGTCACTGGTGTTGCACTTTGCCAACTGAGCGTCTCTGGCTCTTGTTGTTTGCTGGAGAGCCGCGTCTGTAACGTGGACGGATTCCCTAAAAACCGATTAGGGTAAACAATTGTTAGGGTTTGAAGTGAAATACCAGATCCAAAACGGGTTTAACAAATGCTATAACAAATCCTCGCTACCGCGAACAAGTGACGGAAGCGGGAATTGGCAACCTGCATGAGCGCGCGGAGAATAAATAATTGTCGTTGTTGTTGTTGTCGGTATCGCTGCCTAGTACTTGAACCTCATAATGGAGCCGCTTCTCGTGCTCCTCGTGTCGCCCATACTGGAGCTGTACCCTGGAAAGAGCGGGGGCTTCCCACTCAAACTGCTCTGTCCTCCAGTCGTGCTCGTGCTGCGGGTGTATCGCCCACTGGAAATACCATATCCGGGCTCGTCCATGCTTCTGGTATCTCGGACGCTCGAAATCGGTCTTGGTCCCTGTCCCTGTCCCGTGCTCGTCGTCTCTCTAGCACCAAAGCTCAGTCCTTGCCCTTCGGTGCTCCTCGTGTTCCTACCACTGGAGGTGTATCCTTGTCCTTCCGTGCTGCGAGTGTTCCTAGCACTGGAGCCCGGTCCTCCTTGCCTGCCGGTATTGCGAGTGTCTCGAACACTGGAAATCAGTATTTGTCCTCCTGTGCTTCGAGTATCTCTAGTGCTGGAGCCGGGTCCTCCTTGTCTTCCGGTGCTTTGAGTGTCTCGAATACTCGAGTTGTTCCCCTGCTGCTGGATATTGAACGGCGAACTCGAGTACTGTCGGCTGGCATCGAATCCCAGGAACGAGTCCATTCGCTCTTGGTTCGACAGAAGGTCGTCACTGATCTCGCTTAGTCGCTGCAGGTGCTCCATTGTCGACTGCAGTCTCTCAACGACCATCACCGCGGTCGGCCGGTTCTCGGGGTTAAACGCCAGGCAGTCGTACATGAGGGCACCGACATCTGTGGGGCAGTTCGGAGAAATTGTCGGCTGTAGCGCACCTGCGACCAAGAGCTGAAGCATCGCCTGCTCAGTGAGCGGCTCTCCATTCGACAACTTCACTTCCGAGAATGGGAGCTCGTGGCTGTCGAGCTCCGACAAGATGACCCCAAACGCATACATTTCAGCCTCTTCTGTGTACTCGGACTCTCCTGCGAGCACCTCTGGCGCGATCGACCGATTCGACTTTGGAGACTTGGTCGAAGTCCTGGAGAGAATGTCGGAATTGTAGTGGCGTAGACCAAAGCCCGATACTTTTGCGCATAAATCTTCGTCGAGGAGCACACTGCGCGACTTGAGGTCTCGATGCAGCACCTGCGGGTGGCGCGAGTGGATGTACACGAGCGCGTGGGCGATGCTGAGCGCGATCGCGAGCTTTCGACTCGTCCACTCCTTGGCGATCGAGTCGTCTTTCGTCAGCGTGAGGTACCGTCGCAGATTCCCCGTACTCATGTACTCGAGAACGATCTGCACATCGACTTCCGTGGTCCACGCGATACCGATGAGGCGCAGCACGTTCGGGTGATCGAGTCTCGCGAGGATCGTGAGGCGTCGGATGAAATCCTGCTGCGCCTTCGCGCTGATGTGCTTCTGGTTGATGCGCTTCACGATCACAGTCTCCGACAAGTAGTGGGCAAGCCAGATCGACCCGTACGGACGCATTGCGAGGCGCCGGATCGGCAGGATCTCTTCCACATCGACCCGCCACTCGAGCAGCGCGTTATCGTCGCTTGAGTCGAACGTAACGCCGTGTCTGGAGTCCATAAATATGCGGTCATCGTCTGAAGAATGACCGCGATGCGTGAGGAGACGACCCGAGACAAAGACGAGCACGAGCACCACGACCGAGGCACCGACGATCAGGATGATCAGTCTCGTCGTCGACGGCTCTGGTTGAGATGGAACTTGGACATTGTTGCTAGCGTCAGAAGCTACACAGACCGAGTATTTGCCTCGCAGCAGCACTTTCTCCACGCAGTCGGCTGAAAATGAAGAGCTGTCGATGGCGAAACTCTCAAACTTGGTCGAAAGCATCGCGACTTGATCTGTTGTCAGTGAGATATTGCTGAAGCTGTTGCCTCGAAGATCGCTACGAGTTTTTGCAGAAATATGGTGCGAGCCACATAAGGAGACGATTGATCAGTCAATCAATCAAGAATGAGATGCAATGACATGAGATTCAACGAGAGCATAAACTCACATTGTCGACAGCTTGGTCAAGTTAAACAGCTCAACCGGGAATGTGCTCATCGAATTGTTTTGGAGGTACCTGAGGCGACAAAAATCCATGCGTAAGTGAATGGAAAACTGGAGATTGGTTCTCAAATCTGCAACGTACACTTTCTCGAGTTGGGGAAATGCAAGTAAACTGCAAAAAAGATAGTGCAAAACAATGAGTCAGGACAACAGACAAAAACCTACACATGCTACACTGTTTACAGAAGAGCAACATACTTGATACTCTTGATCGAGTTGAAGCTCAAGTCACTGTTTTATTTTGCAGCAAGATTTGTTGTCAGTTAAGGTTAGTTGAGAGGCACAGGGTCTTGGCATAAAACACGCAGCAATATTGAAAACGTACAGTGTTCGCAAGGATGCGCTTGAGCTGTTGGTATCCGCTGGTACTGCTGTCAGCGAGCAGTTGGCGAGGCGTCTACAGCAATTCACGAAAGGATGAGTCAAGTGCAATGACGTACGACAGTCTGATAAAAAGCAAATGCACTCACATCTCTACAAGATTCTTGGGGAGCGCAAACGGGGAGATAGCCCGGATCGGGTTGTGGGAGAACGATCTGCACAAAACAACACATCATTAGTAAGAAGCAGCAGGTTCATGGCGCTCGATGGAAAGGGACTTACATTGTCTTGAGCAGCTTGAGAGACTGCAGGTTTGTTGGCATCGCGGTCAACCCGCATCTTTCCATCCACCTGCCCCAAATTTCACATATGAGTGTCAATGCCTCTTGTCACCCATTCAAATCAGCAAAAACACGCATTCTTGTCCACTTACAGTGCTGTGACGTTCGCTGGAAGAGTGCTTGCATCCACTGTTTTCAGTCGATTTCTTGAGAGCGACCTGCGCCAAAATGAGGAGAGAGATACTCGATCAATCAATCAATCATGGAATCTTGCGATCGCTAGGAGCCACGGAGTCAAGTGCGTACAGTGTACTTGTGATCGTCCAGTTTTTCGCAATCGCTGGGATTTCGCTGAGCGAAACACTCTCAAGAAACCTGGGATGCGGACAAATTGACGAGAACGATTCCAAAGTCAGTCTTCCACCAAACCCTCACAATGGGAAATCATGCAAGCCTACGTACAGGTTACTAGTCTGAAACCGGGTCGTCGTGAGCTCAATCGGAGCGATCGGATTCTCGCTGATGTCTCTGTGTAAACAAATAGAAACGCACACATGGGCACAATCGACATATTTCGATCGGTGAGTTGAGCGATTGAACACGACTGATGTTTATGACTCCAAGACGTACATTGTTTGCCACATTTTGTCGCCTCGAAACTCGGCTGGAATTTTGACAATGCCACAATCTCGAAGATACCTGACAGCATTCAAGTAACCGGCAACATTGGTTAGCATAACAACACATCTCCAGAGGACATCAGGTTTTGTATCAAGTTCACATACAGCTCGAGGAGGGCGGCTGGCAGCGTGTTCGACGGGATCTTGAGCGCTTTGTTTCTCGACAAATCCCTATCGTTCCAGAGCCATTCAAAGCAAGAGCCAGCCATCAGCATCTCCCAATACAAAACATGTTTGGGTACATCATCACGTACATGATCTTGATGGCTGGCAGCACCGTAAGCCCAGTCGGAACCTTCGGCAACGAGCTTGACACCAAATGTCTGTGTGCGTACGTCGAAACGAGTTAGTTCACAGATTCCTTGTGAAGCAACTCACCCAAGGGAACCACTCACAGCTCGGTCAGTGTCATGATCATCGGGAACTCAGTCAGGCTCAGCAAATTGTTGAACGAGGCGGACCTGAAACCAAAGTCAACAAATTCGCGGGGTGAAATTGTCAGGATTTAATTGGCAACAGCATGGACAGACTATTGTGAGCAGGTTGCTAATACTCACAGGAACGTCAGATACCGCATCGTCCCGATGTCATCAGGGAGCTCTGTCAGCAGATTTTGCGAGATATTTCTGTGAATACACTCACAATTCGCGCAGTTTCGCCCCTCACAAAGTTAGCAAGCGTCAAGCCTTCTCATCGTAGGTAGACTTGTAGTTCAAGCAGCGAAGTGCCAGAACAGAAAGACGCACAATGAGACTAGGTTGGCTGGAAGCGATCCTGCGGGGAACTCGGTGAGCTGGTTGTTGGACAAATCGCTGTGTCACAATCCAAATGGTTAGCTGCATGGCGCTTCAAGGCTTCAAAGCAGTGAGTGACCAACGACCAAGGATCTGGTCATCAAACATTATCAGATTCAGTCAAGTTTACGTACAGCTGGGAGAGCGATGGGGTCTCGTCCATGAGCGGCCACGTCGACAGTAAAGTGCCCGTCAGGTTCCTGCGACCGCCACCACACACAGTTTAATCAGCTCACCACATACGAGAAATCATCATTCACAGAGCATCATCGCGTGGCAAACGCACAGTGTGGTCACTTCAGGGAACTCGGGCAGCGTCTTAACTTGCGAGAGATCGACATTCTTAATCACCCTACAGAAGCACAAGCACCAGCCATCGACGAGTTAGCACCCCACAGGCCGATCGCTATTCTCCACATACACACTCACAGTGTCTCGAGGTTGCGCCACTTGGTGACCGCGTCAGCGTCCAGCTTGAGCGTCGGCGGCGAGCGGTCTGTCGTGAGCACGAGCGACCACGTGGCGGTCGAGATCGCGAACTCCTGGATGTTATCGACGTTTGCAGCGTTCATCACGATTGTTGCTACCTGCGCGCTGCCTGCAGTCACTGCTGTGGAGGAGCTCTGTACCTGCGCGAGCGCCAACGCCTCTGTGTCGTCTGTGATCTCGACGCGCCATGTGTGTGCGTCTGCGGACGGTGTGATGCATAGCGCGGTCCTGTTCACATCTGCATCTGGATTTGTTGAGCCTGCACACACGACGACGCCGTCAATCGCCTGCGTCGCTGTACATGTCGCCAGCGTATTCGCAACTGCATTCGCACTGCTGCCGTCGTCGTTCTGCTTCAAGTTGACGCACGCCGCTGTGTCTTGAACTGCGCCGCAGATCTCGCTGCAGGCCGCCGCGCTCGTAAGCGTGCTGATGGGCGGCGCTGCGCCGTCTGCACCTCCCAGTGCTGTTGTCGCTGCTGCTATTATTACGAGGAGTGTGGTCATCATCTGCATGCGTCGGCAACGCCTCCGCCGTGTGCGCAGCCATCGCATCGTCAAGTGAAGTTCACTTTCCGCAATTCCGCAATTTAATCCGCACAGCTCAGCTCAGCGTGGCGCGTGTGTCAGGGGCGTTTGGGGTTAAGGACTGACGGCTATTTATAGCGCGCGGGCTGGGCTGGCATCGAGCGGAATAAGCAATAAGCGCGTTCGTTGTCCTCCTGTCTCCAATCCACAAGAGAAAGGAAAGGAAGGTGGCGGTTGGCCTCACGACAGACGGACGGACTGGACATTTATGCCCACAGACACCGGCAGTTGGGTGCCCTTGCGCCGCATTGCATTGTCGCGCTCTTTATGGCGCGCGCCCCTCCCTTCTTCGTGTCGTTTCTTCTCTACTTTCCCTTTGCACACACACGATTGCACGTCACGTTCCCTTTGTGACTGTATTGCTCGATTTTCGACGTAAGAGAGTGGGATTTGCACAAAAATGGCTCTTCGCAGTCATTTCCCTGTATGTAATCAAATAAAACCTTTGCATAGTATGTAACTGCCGCATCCGGATACAAAAGATGAGACAAAAAGTCTTTTTAATTGTGAGTAATGCAAATTGGGCTTGTCGGACGATCTCTCATAACCAATATGTCGAAAGATGTGCGCCTTTCGCTTTTTGCAATCAGCAAGGCCCTCTGTCGAGGCAGAATCGGAGGCCAGCGCAAACAGCAAACGCCAAGTGGACAGCCACATCCGCATCCGCATCCGCATTCGCGTTAGCTGCTACCGCATGGCGGTAGCTGTCGTGTTGTCACCCGGCACTCGATGCTTGCACATGCACATGCACGCGGACCACCACGAGTGCTGGCTGCTGGATTGCTGCTGCTTATCAGCTCAGTACTTCAAGATCGATTGGTGGCGCTATTGGGAAATCATTGTATCACGCCCAGGTCATCTTGGAAATCAAGGAGTCAGCAGACTGTACAATAGCGGACACAATAACATACCCTGACTGAGTCAATCAACTGAATGGTTTTTAAAATTTATGGCAAAATCTCCCTCCAAGATAAACTTGAGATGAAGAGGACACTCTTCACATCTTGTTGGCATTGGCATCCATCCTTCGATGCCATCGAATGTTCCCCACGAACGAGCCATGAAATCAAAATCGGACCAGCGTATCCTCTCGCATCCCCAGCAGCTCTCTCTCCAGTCGAGGCAACACGCGCACATACAGCGTGCGCGTGAATTCGACGCCAATGAAAGTACACTCACACCCGCGATGGATCTTCTGTTGAGGAAAACGAACACGACTGGATCAGGTTTCACGCATAAGGTGCAGCGATGACGCACAAAGTCTACCACCGCGGGTGCAGATCCCAAGATTCTCTACTTCGTAGTCGCGCGATCCTGATTCAAAGAAGCTTGATGAAGAGCACGAACCCATACAGAAACCGCTTGGAGTTGGCTGGAACTGTAGTGATCGTGTGGAGCCACGGAGGGAGGCTTCACTCTGGTCCACCTACTTACAGACAAGGCGACGAGCAGGTCAATTCCATTTTGGGCATTTTGTCCAGCAAACAATGATCAACAGCTTGGACTGATCACCACCGGCGAAGAATGCGATGGGGATTGCTGAAGATTCTCCTACAGTCCAGCTCAAGCAACTTGAAATTTCCCAATGATGCTTACCAAGTGAATACTTCGTCTCGACCCAGGGTTTTCATGCAAACTGCTCGCTCGCTGGTGGCGTAGACGATGTGGAGGCGTGAGAGGTACCGGATACAAAATACAGCGTAGTTGATTGCAGTATGGTAGAGCAGTACAGTGCCACGTGCTTGCGCTCGGTGCTTTAGCTGGGTGTGCATATAGGACTCTTGCCATTCTGGCCTTCAGTTGGGTGAATGGTGTATTCGTTGGCCAGCCAATTGGCCCACGAATACAATAAGCTGTTTAGCCCATTTCTCGAGCTGCATATGCATCCAAGACTTGCCCAGTTTTACCCGGTTGATCCCAAATGGACATCCGCATTTGGACTGAATGGATTCTTCAAATGAATAAATTCACCCACGTCCTCAAAAAGAACACAACGAGCTGATGACCAATGCGAATCTGCAAATCTCGGTGGCACATCTGTAGCGTGGGAGGCAGATGATAATGGACAACAACCGCCACCAGCACCGTGGCTAATTATGTTCACTCGCGCGCTCGCTCGTTCGCATCACTCTACCCCACTCACAGCGCTCGGGCATTCCTCCCCCAGTCCACAACAGCAAGCAACACGCGCAGCAGAAGTCGTTGTCAGTTCGCCACAGACGCTCGGCGCCTCAGCTGACGCAGCGCAGCGTAGCTCTTCACTCGTGAGCTGTCAATATGGCGACGCGAGACCAGCAGTCAGGCGACGCTCCCGTAGACTCGCTGCATAGCCACACGACTTTCTTTAGCGGCCTGCACGCCACCCCTGCGAGTTGCAACACGAGCTACGCGAACCTCGGCGTCGGCGACGACTACAGCCCCGCTCAACTGCCTCATATTCGCCGCGCGGATGGCTCCGGATGTTCACAGAGCGCAGCGGCTCAGCCACTACGAGTTCAGCCACCACAAGGCCATGAAGGTGTTCCTGCCGCCACACAACAGAGACGACCGAAGAAGAAGAAACGACAACGGGAAACCGTGGCGCTGCTCAGCTCGCGGCACTTCGGTCTGCTCGTATCATTAGCGTTCGCGAGTGTGCTCACATCCTGCATCAAGCGCGGCCTGCTGCCGATCCTGAAGAGCGAGCTGAACCTGAGCTCGTCCCAGTTCGACGCGGCGCAGATCCTCATGATCCTGCCGTGGGCGTGCAGCTTTTTCCTCGGATTCTGCTCCGACACGTTCCCGATCTTCGGACGCCACCGGAAGTCATACATGATGCTCGGCTGGACCGTGGCGTCGCTCGCACTCTTCGTGCTCGCGTTCGTCAACTACGTGCAGGAGTACGATAAGAAGATCAAGAACCAGGACCCGTCCCTGGCGCTCGCGGACCGCACGCGCGTCCTGAATCTGTACGTGGCGCTGCTGGGGCTCGCGAGCTTCGGCGGCATCCTGAGCGTGATCGTGGCCGAGATCTACGTGATCCAGCAGTCGCGGCGCGAGTCGCTACGCAACCGCGGCCACATGGTCGGCACATTCCTGCTCACGCAGTTCTTCTTCGAGATGCTCGGCCAGCTCCTCACGGACCTCGTGATCTTCCGCGTGACCAAGCTCGGCGTCCTGCCGCTCTACTCGTTCCGCAACGTCGTGCTCTTCTTCGTGATCTACGCGCTCATGCCGATCCCGGCGCTGCTCTGTTTCTTCGACGAGCGCATCGACGACGCGGACCTGCGGCAGTTGACCGAGCAGAAGGATTTGGAGCTCGCCAAGCGCCAGCGCGCCAAGGAGCACCACGCGCTCGACGCTATTGGCGATGACGACGATCAGATAGACGACGAATACGACCCAGCCACTGTTGCCGTCCTAGGCGACCAAACCCTCGACGGGGCTCCTCGCGGCGCGGCGGCGCTGAAAGCCCACTTGGCGATGGTGATGGAGACGTTGAGGCGCGAGTCCACGTGGCGCATCGTGCGCTTCCTCGCGCTCTTCACTTTCTTCACCGAGTTCACGCTCAACTACCCGCACCTGACGCTCGACAAGTGGTGCGGCATGACCCTCAAGCTCGAGTCCTCGGGCAAGATCCTGGCCGAGGCGCTTTACTTCATCGCCGTGTTCACGTGGAAAGTGCTCTGTTTCAACCTCGACTGGCGGATTTTGATGGCGGGCACGCTACTGGGGGCGTTCATCATCCCGCAGTCCGTCTACTTCTTCCTCGCAATCTTTGACATCGGTCGGAGCTCGCATGTGTACGTGATCTTCAAGTCGCTAAGGGGCTTCCTGCGCGGTATGATCGTGGTGACCGAGGTCTCAATGGCGGTGGAGATCACGCCCCGAGGCAGTGAGGGTGCGACGCTCGGCGTGCTTGTGTCCATCGGCACAGTCATGCGGCTGCTGGCGGCCACGTGCTCGAACATCCTCGGCGAATGGCTCAAGAACCCCGACTTGGAAGGCGCGAGTACCAAGAATGATACCATTAGCAGGTCAGACTCAGGCTCGGATGATACTGATGGAGCCGAAGTGATTGCTGGGCTGAACGACACATCGGCGATCCGACACCACGCGGCGAGTCTGCTGGCGATCTGCTTCTGCATCCGCGTGCTTGCGCTCTTCGCGCTCAAGTATCTACCACGCCAGCGCAAGTACCTGCAGGTGGTGCTCCGCAGAGAGCGAGAACTGACGGTAGGATCCAACGGAAATGGTTCGCAAGGCGTCAGGGGGAATGCCACGTGGATCCTCGCGGTGCTCTTGGGATCGCTCGCGTTTGTTGCAATCGTGAACGCGTGGGTGGTCACACCCGAGCCCCTCATAGCCGCGTGTGGGCGGGGCGGCGGGCTGACATCCACGGGATGCTAATAGGAGTTTTTTTTTTTTGCTTATGACCAAGGTATAAGGTCTGTTGATATGTTTGTGCTGGTGGTAATAAACTATGCGTTGCGATGGATTGGTCTCAGTTGTGTTTGTTGGTTGCTTGTTATATTTACTTGGTTGACGCTACTACAAAATGCTCACATCGTCATCAAAACTCCGAGCCGCAGTGTTCGAACTCTGGTGGGGGTTGTTCCGACTGCGTCTCGCTACGACAATAGAGGATGGGAAGGAGGTGTCCTGCTCGTCCTCGACCTCTGGCAATACGCCCAGGATCTGGGCGTCTAACATAGGAATGGAAGACCGGTCGGCGTGCTCGTGCTGCTCGTGGTCGCTCTCGCGTCCGTCCTCTGAAGTCGCCGCTGATACCGAAGCTGACCCGCCCGATGACGACGACGTGTCTAGCAGCTGCACATATCCTACAGATGAGAAGTCCTGCCGTCCGGCGAGCAGCTGCTGCTCGCGTACGATCAGTTCGTTCCGAAGCGCGCGCCAGCCCACTAGGTTGAGCTGCTGCCGCCCGTTCTCTGCTGAGTGGGGCATCACCTCCTCGTCGATGCTGCTCATGCTCATGCTCATGCTCCCACTGCTACTGCTGCTGCTACTGCTGCTGCTCATGGACTCGCTCGAGTCGCTCAGACCGCTTACGGAGCTGAATGGGCGACCGTCGCCAAATAGCGATACGTCTCGCGTGTGATTCCGCGGACGATTTTTTCTATTGTAGGAGACCAGCACCACCGCCACGATGACCCCGACAAGCGGCACACCCACGAGCCACGTGATGTTGGCGTTCACGTCCAGACCGGATCGGTTGGCTTGGGAGCTCGCTTGGTTGGACGAGCCCGAATGACCGGGTTGCGGCTTGCCATCGCACACCAGTCCGCCTAGAATGTCCTGTCGGTTCGGCGACTCGCAGACAGCGATGCAGACGCAGTTGTGTCGGCCGTAGCAGAAGTCCGAATAGCCGTCCTTGGCGTCATTCTCAATCACGTTCTCGAACGTGGTGCGCTTGCACTTCTGGCAGATCGGGTCGCTCGCCGCGCAGTATTTGGCGGCTCCCGACGGGAAGTAGACGTCCTTGCTGGACTTGGAAGAAAAACTCGTGGTCGCGTTGTTGGACGCGGTGGCGTTGCGGAAGTCGAGCACTTTGGTTTTATCAAACTTGGCGCTCGCCAGGTCGAGACACCGGCCGGACGGGTTCACATAGCAGCCCTAGAGTGAACAACAAAGAAACGAATATGAGTCCCACGTAGATCTCCATCTCCACAAACACCGACAGCCCCATCCATGTATACGTACATGTCCTCTGTAGATCACGCCGCCGTTGAGGCAGTCAAAGCAGGAGCGATACTCGGCGCATCCATCGGCGTCGGGCGGGTAGAACTGACATGGATAGTCCTTGGTCCAGCCGGGGTCATTACCAACTGTGTCCGGGTCGTACGAATACGACGACGAGGACGACGACGCGTACGAGGACGAGCCGGTGTGAGCATACGACGACGACGCGCGCGAGGCACCGGCGTCCTCCGTGGCGTCGCTCTCGGCTGTGGAGGCCGCCGTCGTTGTCGTCTCTGCTGGCGTCTGGTCTGCGGAGGCCGCGCCGGAGCCGTCCGAGGAGGACGTGGTCGGCGCCGCTGTTGCTGTCACTGTGGGCGTCGACGTCTTGGTTTCCCGCATAGCAGTCTCTGTGTCTCTGTGTATCTGCCTGTCACTAGCCGCCTGCTTCTATTCTCTCGTTGTCACCTGCTGTAAAACCCTGCTGCGTTGATAGCGCTGGTGGATGAGGAAGTATTCTTCTGGAGCTCTTCGAGCGTCACGCACAAGCAACTGAAGAAGCGAGTGAGGATGGATGATACGCTAGACACGGCTGGGTGCAGAGTGATGGTCACTGTTGTCCACCAATTGCCGAATTGCCTGAATTGCCGGCTGGCTCTACAGTCCGCCGTTGAGTCAAACGCACAGTCACAAATGGCTGATCGATCGATACGATGCGAGAGATGATGAATGGAATACAGGCTCGAGGCACACAAAGGAAAAAATCCACCTGCACGCTCATGCACACGCCAGGTAGGCTTTTCTGGAGCCGATATGTATGGCGTGGTGACGGCTGAGTCCGTAGCTTTATTTGGTGACGTGGGAGCGGGCGGCCGGGGTTGAATGAACTGGGAACTGGCGTGCGCCTGTCAGTTGTGAGAGAGACCCATTGTGGCTGGCGGGGTAGAAGAGACCGCCACAATGAACCAAAAACCTGCTGTTTAGGTCTCTACAAGTGAATATCAGAGCGACAACCCCACAACCTGGCTTGCTTTTGAGGGTGGTTTGTGGCTCGCACGCTTGCGGTACCAGACCTGTAATCGGTCATAAACGCTGTTTACAGACCGGACATTCATTGTCAGTCAGCTCAGACCCATTTGCATGGCGTTGTGATAGGTCATGTGGCTGAGCTGACAGAGAGCTCACCTGGAGCTCCCAATATGAGTGATTACTGACACTACAGAACAACCCAGTGTGCTCGACAAGTTGGAATGAAAATGGTTCTTCTCGTTGTTTTCTTCTTTACTTCGCTTGGAGGAAATGATTAGCTTCTCCGTCTCCTCAGCTTTTACGCGATTCTTCAAAACGCTACTCCAACATCTACGTTCACACCAACAACCTCTCACTTCTTCTTCTCTTCAGGTTCTTCTTCGAGCTCCTCCTTGTTTCCTAGAAGCCGTCTTCTCATTAAATAGACACAGCGCGGCCCCAGACGATGAGCAGCCCAAAATTGAGGTAGCTAGCCGCCGTTCGTCCGTCCGTCCACGCGCTGTGTTTGTCTTTGTTCTGTCGACTCGCCGGCAAAATGCTCTCTCTGGTCCTGGCTCTCGTACTGGATCTGGACCTTGCTGCTGAGCTGAGCCCCAGCCTCGCGCCACTTCTCGAACATTCCACATGTGCTCTCTCGCCCGGGTGCCAAGATCTGCTTCTCTTGACATCAGCGTACCTCCCTGGGTTTGAGCTGCTTGTAGCCGACTTGACCGAACGCCATCGTGTTCCCCCCACCCCACGAGGTTTCCGCCATGAGCGACATATTGAACCTGAATTGCGTCCGATTTGTCCTCGTGGCAGCTCGTTCAGCTCGTTCAGCACGCTCAGAGCACCTTGTACTCGTCGTCCATGTCTTCAAAATCTGGTGCGCTCGCCATGGCGCGAACCGAGAACACCATCGGCGCAGACGCCGCCATCATCGCCATCGGGATCGGGATCGCCATCGCGGCCATTGGAGCAGTCGGGACAGCACTGTCGATCTCCGGAGCCGACGGCTCAACCCCTAGAAACTGCACATTCGAGTGCTTCACGGGGGAAGTTGGCTCGACGCCCACGAACCGCATGTGCTCCTTGTTGATCAGGTCGTCGCGCATCGCTTGCCAGCCAAAGAGGTTGAGCAGTCTGGAGCCTGCTGTCGTCGACGTGACCGTGACCATCGTCGTGTTGGACGGGGACGAATTGGATTCTGGAGTCGCCACCACGTTCACTGGATCCACACCGCCTGCGCCGTTGGCTCCACCACTACTACTGCTGCTGTTTCCGACGCTCTCTGTTCTCGACCTGCGTTCACCCTTGGAGCGGATCCGGTAGATCGCAAACACCGTGACCATGACGAAGATCATGGCGCCGAGCACCGCGCTCACGGCCGCCCATCCACTATCTCCACCTCCTTTCTTATTTTCTCCTTTCTCCTTGGCAGCGAGCGCCTTGGCGAAGCAGCCCTTTGGCGGTGGCTGTGGATGGGCCATTCTTGCTTCGCACACTGCAATGCACACACAGCCATTCTCGCCAAGACAGAACGCAGCCCTGCCACGGTCGGTCTGGTCTTCAATAAAGTCTGCGAACACGGATCGTCGACACGCCGTGCACTGCGGGTCGTTCTTGGCGCAGTACTCGGCCTTGTCCGCCAGGAAGTTGTAGCACTCGTCCTTGGGCGGCGGGAGCTTCACTGAGTTATCCGCAGATGATCCAGACGAAGAGCTACGATTGGAAGCTGATACACTGGCGCTCTCATTCGCGTTCGACGGCTTGTAGCGCGAGAAGTCCATGGTTTCGTTGTAGTACTTGCGCGCCGGCACGCACTTCCCCCTGTCGTTCAGCATACACCCGCCTTCCTCCCCTTCCACCACGAAGTTGAGGCAGTCGAAACAGTTGCGCGGCTCGGCGCACTCCTTGAACTTGTTCGGATAGAAGCTGCAAGAGCCGGTCGTGCGGCGTCGGTGTAGCAGCTCCTCGGGCGTTTCGTAGCTGCCGCCGTCGTCGCCTCCACCCTTGGACGCGCTCTTACAGTCGCTGTCGTCGGACGGACCCCCGCGGTTGCTGTGGTCGCGGTCGTTGCTGTCGTCGCGATGGGACGGACCGGTCGCGGCGGACGGCGACCTGAAGTACATGGACGCGGACGACGTCTCCTGGTTCGATGGTGCTGGCGATGGAGCTGGAGCTGGAGCTGGCGCGAGGGTTGGTGAGGGGGACGGGAAGGTGACGTCGCTGTCCGCGAGCGTCGAGCCCGCAGCCATGGACGCGGACGCGGAAGAGCCTGTCATGAACGCACGCTCACTGTCGCTCTCTACTATGCTATGCTACCAGAATGATGATAGAGCGAAGGCGGAGTGAGCAGCGAAATGGAATGGAATGGCCGACTGCAAATGCAGGCTGTTTGTTTGGCTCGACGGTTTCCTGTTCTATTCAGTGCGCGCCGTAGAAGTCGTTCCAGCAAATGACTGGGAGTTTGTATGAAAGATGACCAGTGGCGCGCGGCCAGCAGGCAAACAGGGGAAGGGTCGAAACTGAACAGCTGACAGTCTGCACAAAAACTGGCCCTTCATGACCCGCGTCCGTCCTCTCTAAAATTATGGAAAGGCGGAACATTCGCTTGTCATTTTGAAGTCAGCGCTATCGGACTCTTTGGATTAATGGGAGGTGGGAAGTGCACAGTTTTCGAGTCTTATGTCAACAAAAGCTGCCTCACAGAGGCAGTGGGTGATTTCCAGCTGGCAATGACGAGAGTTTCTTCTTGCCTATTGCTGCTCATGTCGAAAGCACCGCCAGCCAACCACATGGAAAGCAAGCTGGCAATTCACAGATGTCGGTACCTACAGGTACATTTCTGCATGCAAACCTACTGATAACTTAATCATACAGACCACAATTTTCAGTTTGTTTGGCGGCGTCTGTTTGTTTGCCTCCATTCACTCGTGCGAGCATATCATTTTGACCGCCCACCTGGGAGAAGAAAATGATACAATGGCCGCTTCATAACTGTAACAGGAAGTGTGAAT